>CM042546.1:7515309-7655309 GCA_023630585.1 Cranoglanis bouderius | reverse complement strand
AAAAGTAACCGCTTCACCTCTGACACTGGAGACTCCTTCCGTAAATGTTAGATAGACGTCTCCTTCCAGAACTCTTCAACGATTCTCCGTTTCTCTTTGTTGAATAACAAAGTGATTTGTTAGCACGGGAAAAAATTAAGTATTAGGACAAGCGCATTAAGGTAAACCTGTGATTTGCCTTGTAGATGTTGTTATAGAAAATGAATCGACACCTTCTGACCAATCAGAATCGAGAATCTAACAGTGCAGTGGTGTAAAAGTTTTTTTTGTTTTTTTTTTAAACATCAAATGAAATTACATTGTTCTTATAAACTACTAATTTATTGTCTTTTTAATGGCTGGATATAAGATTTGTGTGGTCTGGTTATCACACTGTTCCATCACTTGAGATCTTGCAGTTGTAAGGTTCTATCGGACTCGCCCCCCCCAGCCACCCCCCAAAAAAAAATGAGTTATTGCTTTTTGTACTAGTGCCAGTCTCTCACTGAAGAGAGAGCGGAAAAGACATGAATAATTAAACGTCTCTCCATTCTTCTAGCACAAATGAGATCAAAATCTCAACCATACCTCTAGGACACCATTTTTATTATTTCATTTGCATCCTGTAACAGTGTTCCAATCCCTTCCAGCATTTAAACTGTTATATTTAGACTAGAACAAGTCTTCTGTCTATTTATTGACCATTTGCAGGTTTATTTGTTATTATTATTGGGTTGTTTTTTTTTTTTTTTTTTTAAAAAGCTCATCTTATCTTTTATTGGTGCCGTTTTTATTGCGATGCACAGGAACAAAGCAGAGGTTTTACAAAATAATAATTTTTAAAAAAATCTCCAAGCCATTAAAAAGCTGCTCAGAAACGGTTGTTAAAGCTCGGATGGGTCTTGGTAAAGGCAGCGCGCTGTTCATTAGTGAGTCAGTTTGATCAGGAAGCCATGACACTTACTTCAGCTGTCTCAGCCTGCTGGATTCAGTTTAGTTTTTCAATTTAATAATATAAGGATCATTTTTAACCACTGTAAAATGAATGAAAGTAGGCGGATTTATGCTTCCCCCCCCCCCCCCCCCCCGCTATTGATCTAGTTCATAGTAATACAATTGTACTGTATTCAATTTTGAAATGCACAATATATCTTCACAACCTTCTTTATATTCATTCTAGCCCATTGACCTGGATATGACAATTAGAAAAAGAAAAAAAACGTTTCTTAACATGTTCCCCTCTATCGTTCCGCAGATTTATACGAGATATGGCAAGTGTTACACCTTCAACTCGGGCCTGGATGGCAACCCCTTGCTGACGACGTTAAAAGGCGGCACAGGAAATGGGCTGGAGATAATGCTGGATATTCAGCAAGATGAATACCTGCCAGTGTGGGGAGACACGGGTAAATATCAATCCCCTAAACAACACGACAAACAGCGGCCATTTCACAGTTGCATTGTAACAGTCAATATGTTTTCATAACTTTAGATTTAGGAGCGATATGAAAAAGCTAATTGTACGGCATCCCTCCAGTGAGCTTCATCATACCATATATAACAGCAGTTAAGTAAGGCATAAAACACTTATGGTGGTGTGCTGTTCATCATGAAACATCAAGTATTTTATTCCTCTTATACAACAGCACTTTGCCAGTGAATACAATTGTTTATTGATATGTTGTACTTTTTTTTAAAATCCATTTTCAGTTTCTTTTAATGTTGTGTAAAACAGGATATCACTTATTAACATAAGCTACATTCCCGTGACCGGACTTTTTTTTTTTTTCTTTTTTTTTTTTTCTTTCCATCTCTTAGCGACTGTTACAAAGCGCTGACATTGGAGACTCCTTCCATAAATGTTAAATCAATGTCTCCTTACAGAAAACTTCACCATATCAAAAACATTTTCGATCAGAATCGAAAATTCAATAATTTTGTGCTATAAAGTGCATTAATGTTAAGGTAATTAGTTAAGACTCAAATGCACACTTTAAAATGGATCAAGCTAAAAAAAAAAAAAAATTAAAAAGATTCAATATTTGAGATCTATGTAGTAAAGCACTGTGGTTTGTCTCATCTTGAAATTTAAGACGTTATTCTTATAATCGCCGGTCCATTTCGACGCCATAAGTGCTAAAAGTAACCAGAATAAAAAAATTTTTTTTTAAAAAAAGCCTTGCCTTTCCACTTTCACCCAGACAGTAACATACCATTTCATTGGCATCAAACAGAAGGTTTCGAGGTAACAACTGAAGTAACTAGATGAGCAAGATGCCAACGTAACCCCATCCAAATACCCTGATAATGTCTGTTGTACTGCTTTTTGATTAATGTGCTTGTGGCCATAATGATTACCATGCATTAATCATTCATGAAGGACCGTTTATTGCATTTCTCAGTGTTTGCTTTTCATTGGTCTAATGGTGCACTCAGGGAAGAAAAAGTTATGTTCTGTAGAAGCTTTACAAGGGGGGAGGGGAAGCGAGCCAACTGATTTGTGACAAGTTTTGATGGATAGCTCAGAGACTCTCAAATCCTTTTACCATCCTAATTCTAACGTTAACCAGGTGCTTTTCATTTCCTGATGGAATAATCACAAAAAAAAATGCTTCACTCATCAATTTTCAGTGAAAGAAACTGATTACTATGTTTGTCTAATACATTATGTCTCACCGTTTCCTTTATCCATACCTCATTCTCTGAATTCAATTTCATACTTGGAGTGGAAAGATCCGATTCAGCTTGGTTTCGGTGTCCTAGCAGGGCTACTCCACTTGTCTTTCAAAGATAAACAGGTTTCATTTGTTAGTATCTACATCAAACGCTGTTAATGGTATGAAGAAGCGAGGCTGGGGCTGATTTCTTTCTAGCCCAGACTGTAGATTCATCCTTCTCATAATGTCATCGACTAGTGTCACATGCTACATGTGATATGAAAGTACCAGATCAGATTTCAGTCAACTAATATGTGAATAAACATATATTCAACATATATTTGATGATTATACTGTAGCTCTACAAAATGTCAGCTTTTTAAAAAAAATAAAAAAATTAAAAATGACTGTTTCTTTGTCTGTCTTCTCTAACGTCCTGCCATGTTGTTCCTCCACAGATGAAACGTCGTACGAAGCAGGCATCAAAGTCCAGATCCACAGCCAGGATGAGCCACCCTTCATAGACCAGCTGGGATTTGGTGTGGCCCCTGGTTTTCAAACTTTTGTGTCTTGTCAGCAGCAACTGGTACCTAATGCTATGCCTACTGCACACAAGCCCCATTTTCACACTGTCTGTCTGTGCTTGCCTGCGTGATTCACATTCTAACTCCCTTAAACTCATTCATTTTAGTCCTGGAGAAAACCAAAGACAAACATACCTACAGTACAGAGCCAAAGGGAATTTGGGAATTTGTCTGGAGACCTGGAGATGCTTTATCACAAGGACTGATTTATTTATTTTTTTTATTTATTTTTAATGGATACAGTTAAGATTAAACTTAAAGTATAGCAGATCACTGTTTGGTCAGCTTATCCTTCAAACTGCGAGCGCATTTTTGTTACAGGAGCACATCAAATGAACAAACAAACATATATAGGTTATTATATATGTTGCCTTCAACACGTTACGATTTCCCAGTGTAAATATTCACGTAGCTTTTGGAACTCTTTTTAACCAACTAATTTTTCATTTATCGTCTCAAACATCACATAAAGTCTTAAAAATAGGGGAAAGATTCCTGCAAGTGGATAAATCCTTATGCTGGACGGCTTATTTTAGTCTATGCAAATACTATTAAATAGTACTAATTTGCATTATATAGCATTCTGATAAGGTTGCCAAGGCATGTACTTGGTATTGGGATAAAATCATTTTGCGAATGAATTTCAGCCCAATTTTGCCGTCTTAGAGCACATTATGTACCAAAAGTAAATGATGACCATTGTAGGAGAAGATTTTGATTAAAAACTCAGAGTTTGAGCGCCGCTATGACACTTGTCTAAAAGCCGTAGGTTACGAAAACTCATTAGACAGCTACAAATACTGTAATGGCGATGGTGAAATGTAAACGAAACCTGCTAATGGATGCAAAAAAAATATCCTTATTACCTCACATTCACTTCGAAGAATGTCTGTGTTTATACAGAGGTGTTTTCTGCATGAGCCTAGATCACACTGACTGAGGACAGACTACACAGAACGTAGTAATATTCTTTAACCTCAGCTCTATCGTTAGAGGTTCTTCACTGTATAACATAGTCTGTTATAGAATCTTCAAAGACTGCTGAAATTGTGTGGCCTAAAACCGGTTTAATTCTGCGAAATGAAATTTCCCACTCTGGGATTCAGGGACAGCCCTGTCTTCTAAACCATACACGTGGAAAGGATGGTGTCCTAATCCACTTCCTGGAGGCGACAGTGAGGTTAGACTCAGTTTTGAAAAAAGCATTGTAGCGATAAGTCCGTCTTAATTGAGGGGCTGTTCAAAGAGACACTAACCGTACCATTTGATAAACGATGATCTTTATGCTATGATGCTCTTGTAGAAATTGGACCCTCTGTGTGAACCAGCTGCATTTTCATTATGCACTGTAGAGGAAATGAGCCCGTTGGAAGTTGCAGCCCATTGGTTTCTTATTCCCGTGGTCATCAGCCTGTGGCAGCTAAAATGAAATCAATACCTGTGATTACCATCAGTCATCAGTTGTCATCGATACATGCATTGTTTTCACACTGGGAACAAAACTATTCATTTTTTGTCATCCTATTTTACAGATACGGACAGCATTCTTTTTACGTTTGGGGAGCTGGCGTAATTGACACCTTTTACAGCCATTATATTTTCTCCCTCCACTCATGGAAAAATTCCATCGCTACTGTTTTCAACTGATCCTTTTAGTGCCTCTCTTACAGCCACCCCTGCAATTTTGCAGGCAGATTCCAAATTACAGGCACGTCTTGTGTCGCAGTGTTTATTTGCCCGCTGTGACATTTTTGCATATATCCAGAATGTTTAAAAATCTCTTTATACGAGTCTCGCAGAAAGTTGGCTTGTGTTGGTCATGTCACTTGGTCTTCATACTGTAGCCATTAAAAGGTGGGGAAAAGGTCAATAAAATCCCTCAATCTAATTAAACGAACTGTTTAATTAATGCAGTCAGTCAGTCTGTATTCACATATGCCATAATATCATAAGCATAATTTCTATAAATAAATTCACGAACATATTGCCATATGCTGAGACTCTGTATATTATGACAGACCTCACCCTGTGAAATGTATCCCAAGTAAATTATGTTTGCACCATCACAACTCAGTGGTAAAAGTGGGCTGATTATGAGAAATGAGAAAAGGAGAAAACTTCTCTAGTTCAGAAAGGAAATCACAATATAACCCCGCGATGTCTTGCTGACTGCGAAGCTGTTCATGAGTACTCTATAAATGTTTGTTTGAGATTCTTCCGAAAGGTCCATATGTAGATCTTTAGCAGTTTAATGAAATGCGCCATCATATAATTTGCTCATATCTAATGAGGCGTGCCAGGCTTCCAAATGGTGCGTCTGGCTAAGAATGTGCATCCGATTATCAGTGATGCCACGTTCCAGGATTCCAAGGACAGAACTGGCTGTGATTTCTTGGGATGGGACGGTTTAGTCCTTATTTGCTCAATCAATCACTGACAGAACTAGGGAGACCATCCAAGCATGTTTATTTGTAACAACCAAATATGTTAAAACGTGATAATTCCCTACAAATTCCTCCTCCCAGCACCACAAATGCTGCTTGTGCTTGTTATTCATTCTCTATGTGCTTTTGTTTGTGTTTTGCCATGTACCTTTGTTTTGGTTTTTGTCCCGTCTCCACCCCTGTCATGTCATTGGTTTGTTCTACTAATGTGTGCACCTGTTCTGTGTTTAGCTCTTGATTAGTCTGTTAAATATGTCTGTTTACTTATGCCCTGCCCTTTCATGTTTCACTGCACAGTCCTGTCGGTTGTAGACGTGCATTTGTAGTCGAGACTAGTGTTTTCAAGTTTCTATCCCGTGTTCTGACCTTCATCTGTTTATGATCATGATTTATCTCAGTTTGTTGCTGCCTGTTTGCACTCTAACTCCTGCTTTCACTTCTGCCCCTTTCACTCGTACTTATAAGGCCCAGAATGACTAGACTAGCAGGTAGGCCGAAAGGGATAAAAACGAAACCCTCTAAAACCCTTCATAAACTCTGTCTAGATTTAGTTCAAGTTCTAGTCAGGTATACTGAATTCTTGGCCTGACTGCATGTATGCCATGAATTTTATATATGGTATTCTCATAGCCTTTTGACTTGGATCTAAGATCTTAGTTTGAGCTTTCTCTGGTTTTCTCCACATCATGGTTAACACTGTTTAGCAGTATGTTTTATATGCTTGTGGCATTTCTTAGTAATTTCTTTCATTCAAAAGCACGTTTGGATGAAAAATGGTTATTGTTGACTCCACTGATCCTTATGTCGTCCTTCAATTGGTACTCTGTGATGTCTCCTTTTACCACGTCTTTTCTTTTGCTTGGCTGCTCATGACTGATTTGTTATCGAACAGCACGTTCGCACCATTAATGAATAAAATCGTGTGGTGTTTCTCAGCTTCAGTATCTTCCACCGCCCTGGGGCGACTGCCAATCCACTTCCATGGACTCGGAGTACTTCTCCACCTACAGTATAACAGCGTGTCGTATCGACTGTGAAACCCGGTATCTGCTGGAGAACTGTAACTGCAGGATGGTGCACATGCCAGGTACAGAAACACACTTTTTACTGTTGTATAAAATCTAGTTTTATATTGACTCTGAATCACTGAATCAAGAATCACTGCAGTTATTATCTACTGTTATTTGAACACTCTGTTAGGCACCTCCACCGTATGCACCCCAGAGCAGTACAAGGACTGTGCAGATCCTGCCTTGGGTAAGAGAACATATTAATAGTTTAGGTAGCATCAAAAATACAATAAGATACAATTTATCATTCAAACCTGAACAACTATTAAGACTGTCTCGAGCAACTGAAGGAAAAATCCACCCTGAACAACGTGCATATTAATCTTTATGGTTAAAACGCAATCTTCATTGGGTTCCAAGATTTATTGTATCGATGAAATACTGATTTTATCGACATTTTGGTCTGTTTTCGTGTTGGTTAACGGTTTTGTAATTTACCCGCAATGCAGTTCGACTACCTGCTGAGAGTGGTGCAGTGGGACATAGCCCTCACTTCATCTCTACCTATACAGAAAAATGCGGCGGCGTTTTAGCCCTTTAGTCTATCCAGTGGAGTTTGCCTTTAATATCCAAACGTTAAACAATTAAAATATCAAAAACAGTTTTTAACACAGTATGCATTTCACTCCTGTGTTGTGTAGTTATATAATTTACTATTCAGGATTAATTAATTTAAACTGCTCTGCACTCTACACTATGTTGTCACAATTCACAGATTTCCTCGTTGAAAAAGACAACAACTTCTGTGTGTGCCCGACACCTTGCAACATGACTCGCTATGGCAAGGAGCTTTCCATGGTGAAAATACCCAGCAAAGCGTCTGCCAAATACCTGGCCAAGAAGTTCAACAAATCAGAGCAGTACATCGGGTATGAGAGAGGCCAGTTTCAGATAAAGATTCATCATCTAAGATTAGAACATCCAAAACGGACTAGGAGTCTCATTTCAGGAGCTGCAGATTTTTATAATGTAAACTGAACAAAACTGGACTTTTAAATGAAATACTATGATGTACACTGACCAACCACTTTATTAGTAACACCTGTACACCTGCTCATTTATGCAGTTATCCAATCAGCCAGTGTGGCAGCAGCACAATGCTTAAAATCATGCAGATACAGGTCAAGAGCTTCAGTTAATGTTCACATCAAACACCTGAATGGGGGAAAATGTGATCTGTGATTTTGACCATGGCACAGTTGTTGGTGCCAGTTTGAGTATTTCGTAAACTGCTAATGAGATGGGATTTTCACGCACACCATCTCTAGAGTTTACACAGAAAGGTTGTGAAAAAAACACAACAAAGTACATCCAGTGAGAGGCGGTAGTTGATGAAAGAGATGTCCAAGAGGTCAGAGGAGAATGGCCAGATTGTTTCAAGTTGACAGGAAAGCGACGGTAACTCAAATAACCACTCTATACAACCATGGTGAACAGAACAGCATTTCAGAATGCACAACACATTGATCTTGAAGCGGATGGGCTACAACAGCAGAACACCACATTAGGTTACACTTCTGTCATGAATCTGAGGCTACAGTGAGCACAGACTCGCCAAAACTATACCGTCGAAGATTAGAAAAAGACCACAGGATTTTTCTTCTTGATTTTTCTTCAAATGTCCATTTTGAGTGAGCATGACTGGCTGATTTGGATAACTGGTGTACACGTGTTCCTATTAAAGTGGCTAGTGAATGTATAACAGATAAATGCTGCAAATAAACCAGTCTGAAAATGTCCTGACTATAACACTGATCTTGGTGTTTTAAATATACTTTTACTAAAGCCCACGAAATCAATTCACTCATTTCCTTCTTTGCTTGTGTGTCCGCTTACAGAGAAAACATATTAGTTCTGGATATCTTTTTTGAAGCCCTGAATTATGAAAAGATTGAGCAGAAGAAGGCATATGAAGTGGCTGGCCTACTTGGTGAGACATATTATGGATGAAAAAAACACATTTAACTGATTAAAATCCCCATGTAATACATTTGCTATTGTGTAACTGTCCTCTTTCAGGTGACATTGGTGGGCAGATGGGGCTGTTTATAGGAGCTAGTGTCCTGACGATACTGGAAATATTTGATTATTTGTATGAGGTAAATAGCATTTCTGTCTCTTTTTTTAATTTATTATTTTTAATCTGCACTAAACCACAGTGGCTTGCAGATGTTCACACCATACTGATTTTAAGCTACGTTAAGCATGCAGCTTTTGAACAGAACAGAAATGTCAAAAATGAGAAAAATCTGGTAACACGTTCCATGAAGGCAATATATATTGAAAAATGAGCATACAAAATATGAAAAACATGTTTTTAAATAAACAGGATACTTAAACATTATACAGTATGCAATCCGCATTTCTTTGACATTGGCAACGTGGTATGTACATATTGCTGTATTATGCATTATGCTTTTTATTAACCATTAATAATGCATAATAGAAGTGCAATGCATTTTCCTAAACAATTCTAACAAAATGTATAACGCATCATCGTTATAGATATGCCACACATAAAAGTGTTACAGAAAAAGATTCAAATGGAATATGAGCAATGCACACATATCCAGACCCTGTCATTCTGGCAAACCTTAATCAAGTTTTAAGTTAATAGTACCTTCATGAGAGCCAGATAGTTCAGTGGCCTTTGGGTCTCGTCTTGTCGGAATTAAACACCAGTGTTCATCAGGTTCCTCAGTTAAGCATTAAATCAAAGAGCAAAGAACATTCAAAGCCAGACAGAAATAAAGGTATGAAAAAGTCAAAAGAGCTGTATGCAAAAAAAAAAGAAAAGAAAAGATGAAAGTGTCTGAAAATCCCTGTCTGTACTTTGTAGCTCTTAATTAAGAAGGCGAAGAAGCATGAAACAACTCAAACATTGTCATCCCTCCAAACTGAGCCACCAGACTAAAAGGAACTAAAAACAACTTGAAAAGAAATGTGCATCAGCCAACAACATCTAAAACTCTGTACAAATCTGTTGCCTATCAAAGGAAGCCAGACATTGGTACCTCAAAAGCCTAAAACAAATGCCCAGTGGACTGGGGTACATCGAACACAACATCCCTGAACCAACACCATCCCTCCAGGATCATGATTTGGGTTGTGGAAAGCTTGTTACAAGCCTACAAGAAAGCTCATTTCCGTCTGCTGAAGCCTATGGGGAAATCATTGTTATATAGGACAGTGACTTCAGAGGCAAGGTTAACGCTACCTTGAGCTGGCTTCACAGTTTAAGTGGTCCAGAGTGGCCAGTCAAAGCCATGATCTGAATCCTACTGGGACTATATATATTTATATAGCTGTATTTACTCAGTGCAACTTATAACATCCAAGTGAAAGATATAACACCAACATGTCAGAAAATTTTAAAAAAAAAAAAAAAAAAAAAAAAAAACAGAATCATTGAGTTGGAAAAAGGATCACCCCCTTGTGTCAGTATTTTGTTAAACCACCTTTTGCTTTAATTACAGCCTTTAGTCTGTTGGGATATGTACTAACTTTGCACATCTAGACTTTGCAATATTTGCCCACTCTTCTTTGCAGAACTGCTCAAGTTCAGTTAAATTTGATGGTGACCGTTTGTGGACTGCAGTCTTCAAGTCATTTCACAGATTTTCAATGGGGTTTAAGTCTGGGCTCTGACTAGGCCATGCAAGGACATTCACCTCTTTCTCCTTCAACCACTGTGTGGTCAGTTTTGCTGTGTGCTTTGGGTTATTGTCATGTTGGAAGGTAAACCTTCTTCCCATTGACAACTTTCTGGCTGTGGGCAGCAGACTTTCCTCAAGAATTTGATGGTATTATGCCCCATCTATTTTCCTTCTATCCTGACAAGTGCTCCAGTCCCTGCTGCAGAGAAACACCCCCATAACGGGATATTACCACCTCCATGCTTTACTGTAGGAATGGTGTTATTTGGATGGTGAGCAGTATTAGATTTCCGCCAGACATATCGTTTGGTGTTGAGGCCAAATAATTTGATTTTAGTCTCATCTGACCATAACACCTTTTTCCATGTGACCTCAGAATCTTCAAGGTGCGTTTTGGTAAAGCTCAGTCGTGAGTGGATTTTTTCTTGCAACCTTCCCATACAAGCCACATTTGTGGAGAATTTGTGATATTGTTGTCACATGCACACAATGACCACTCTTTGTCATAAATTCCTGCAACTGCTTCAGAGTTGCTGTAGGCCTCTTGGTAGCCTCTCTGACCAGTTTCCTCCTGGCTCTTTCATCCAGTTTGGAGCGACGTCCTGATCCAGGGAGGGTCTGTGTTGTACCAAATACTTCTTAATAATCTTAATAATTACTTCTTAATAATAGACTTCACTGGGCTTCTAGGCATTGATAAAGCCTTTGAAATTTTTTTGTATCCATTTCCTGACTTGTGCCTGTCCACAACTTTATCCCAGAGATCTTTTGACAGTGCCTTGCCACCCATAGTTGATTGCTTGCTTCAGTTGCACTACCAAGGACTACCAAAATGCTCCAGGAAAGCTCTTTTAATGCTGAGCTAATCAAAATGACCACAGCTGATCACAGTTGAAAGTCAAATTGAAAGTCAAATGCCTTTGTGTGCCATTGAGAAGGTGATTAGTGACACCTTGTTGAGTTTACAAGTCATTTTTAGGTGGGGGGTGATCCTTTTTCCAACTTTTTCCAACTTTTTTTTTTCCCTGATATGTTGGTGTTATATCATTCACTTGGATGTTATAAGTTGCACTGAGTAAATACAGCTGGATAAAACAATATATATATATATATATATATATATATATATATATATATATATATATATATAGATAGATAGATAGATAGATAGATAGATAGATATAGATATATATATATATATATATAGAGAGAGAGAGAGAGAGATATGTGGCAAGTATTAAAACTTGATGCAAGACACATTTGCAAGCTTCATGTACTTTATGCAACCAAATATTAAATTCTAGGGGTTGGGTACTTATGCAATGCACATATTTTTTCACAGCTTATTCCTATTTCCATGTGTACCTATAAGATATTTTACTTAATGAAATAACGTGAAAATTTGTACATAAAAAATAAACCATTTAAATTACATTGTGTCTTAAGTTCCAGACCACTAGGGTTTCCAGGACTTCCTTTAGAACTAGTGGAGTATTACTCTTGCGATCTTTTCCTTGTACCTTGTGACTGTGACCTCATGTGTGTAGCCTATGAAAGGTCCCCACCACAATACGTTCCATCTCAAGAAGCAGACACAGCTGAGGAAAATCTAGGCAAAATAAAGTAAGCTCCTTTGCTGCATTATCGCAGCAGGAACAGAAACATGCAAGAAGATAATGCATTGCAGGCTGGAATTAAGGATGTAAAACTAAAGCTATATTTTCCATTGGATGGGTGACACTGGACAAGATCCAAAAGACCATGCAATCAGTATTGTTGATAGTCCTATTCTGGCAGAACAGGCCATGATTCTGCCTCTTTTTATTGTTATTGATGCCCACTACCCATCAGACCAGACCTGCCGTCCCAGATGCAATGGTCAGTATGATAAGTAGACCACATATTATGAAATTATGAATTTGGCCCCTGGGAATGACTAGCATGTTTGCTAGTCAGGGTCCCTCATCAGTCACTGTGTATGCTCATTCTACATCTGCTGTTGGAAATGAGAATGTACACAGGAAAGCCCTGTGTCCAGTGAGTGCTCTCAAACTCTATGTGGAAGTGACAGCCAGATGGAGAGTCACTGACCAACTGTTTGTGTGCTTTGGGAGCACCATAAATGGGATCTGCCGTCTAAAGACAGATTAGCCCTTTAGGTAAAGGAAGTGATTGCTTAGGCATACCTGAATGCAGGTCAAGAGTTACCATCTGCTGTTATATTTCATCCAAGGCATGGTATGGGGAGCATCACTTGCAGAAATTTGTGAAGCAATGACCTGGAGCACACAGTCTATTTTGACTGTCTGTATCAGAACTGTCAATGATTCTTATTCAACAGTATAGTACAGTATCAGTTCTCATCCTCAGAAAATACAGTATCAGCACTGTGCATCGGGTGCACTATAAGGATGTGTTACAAACCCTCCAGATGACGTTAATCTATGGCCTCTACTATTTCTGAACGAAAATTGCCCTGATGATCTGGAACATAAGTATGTAAAACCGGTTACGTATGTAACCTTAGTTTGACGATTAAGTGGAGGGTTTCTCGGGTTGATGAGAATAGCAAGAGGACAAGCATGATGTAGCGGGGACCTTTTAAACAGTTCCCATGTGGGTTCACTTTCATGAGGTTTGACGACTTTGTTATTGACAGTCTGCAAAGAAATGAGCACATGGCAATATTCCACTAGTTCTGAAGGACAGCACCCTGGCATCCCTCTACTTTGTCACTGAATCATGGTCCTTCTGTGCTGCAATGTATGCATTGATTTGATGCTAAACAAATCCCAGCATGAAAACCATGTGAAGATGAAGTCCAGTAATTCAGTTACATCTTTTAAAACCAATTCCACTGACTGGATTTTAGTTCGCTTAGTTAACTTTAGATTTTTCTGTACTCTCTTATAATCTGCCATTTACTAATGTTTTTATAACTCGGCACCATAACCTTGTTTCCTCAGGTATTTAAGGATAAAGTATTGGGCTACTTTCTACGTAAAGGACGGCCACGTCGGAGTGCAAGTGATAATCTGGTAACTGAGCTCGTTCTATACCACCTGCATGTGCATGCTTTAGGTGGAGTTGAGATAACATGACAGAAACAAAAGCAAGGTTAGTTTTGTGGTTAGAAACGTGCATCTGACCGCATAGCTATATTTACTGCTGCATGTCGCTGCTATTTCTTTTGTCTTTGGCTCAAATTCTGATATGGGGGAAACGCAGATTATTGTAATTAAAACATGGTAATTTGTCAAAAGAAATGGGACTGTGGTTGAATTGAGGTGATTTATTTATTTATTTATTTATTTATTTATTTACTTTAAACACTTGCATTAGTAAGTGATATCTTCCACTAAGTTCTAAACATTTTTCGTGTGCATTCATATGCAACTACAGGGAAGCAATAATATGAGAAAAACTCTTTAAAATTGATTTTTTTGTGTGTGTGTGTGTCTGGGTGATTAAGCAGAGATGTTTACGGCTAAGGTGTTATAAAATAATTTCATTTATTAATGACAGCACCAGACAAACATCCTAGAACAGGGTGTTCCTTTTAGGTTATGTTTCATTAATAATGGGTGCAGTTTCTCTGATGTCTATACAAACTTAAACTTGTGTAATGTATGTTGATCACACTTAATGGCATAAATAAATTTATTATTTCTGTATTATTTCTGTTATTTCTTAAATTTATCATCTCCGAACTGAAATAGGCAAAACACTTTGGGTGACACATTAATTGGTTTCCGTTAAAGCTGCTGTAATCAATTTGTTTATTCATTTATTTATTTATTTATTTATTTTAAGGGTGAAGTACCATTACATCCTGATCATTGATTTAGCTGTCACTAATATAGATTCTCTGAGGATTAAAAAAAAAAAGGAGGCATTCCAGTCTGTCTCACTTGTTTGTGTGTGTAGCTCATAAAAGAAAGCAGAATGCTAGTGCAATTATTAGTATGTCTTATAGAAAAAGGGTTACATTACAAAAAGCAATTGAACCCAAGCAAAGAGCAAAGCTCTTTCACGAGAAACCAATATTGCTTTTCTGCATGAGAGGTTTAATTTGGCTTTGTAGGTTCTTGTGTAATTTGTTCTCGTCCCAAATTAAGACCTTATAATGTATGACGGTTAGCTAGACAAAAAAAAAAAAAACACGTATGGGTCTGTTGGTGTTTACTGTTACAAAAGCACCATTGTGGATATAGACTTTTGATCCAACAAAGCAGTTCCACAGTTCTCATTTACCATCCACGACAGGAATACCTGAATATAGGTAATGAATACAGCTTGGTAGCTGGTGTTTGCTTAATACTTTGGCGTTTCATGCCAAGATTCATTATCCACATTGTGCTAATCCACTGCATGTCACCTATAAAAACATATTTCTAGGTTTATAGTTTTGAAAATCTGATACCTACTAACATTTATTTAGATATACTGACTAATTAAAATCGCATTTTACAAGCTCTGTATTAAAATAAGACGCTTAAGTAAAAGTTATCATTGTTTTCCTCATCCTTTATATTCTCCAGTGGATGCTGTAAGATCCAGTTCATTAAGACTTGTTCATGCATTTTTAATGTTAATGCTATTATTCATTCAATTTCACAGAAGTCAACATTGTTTTAAAAAGGATGAATGGATCATTACTTACTCCGCATTGTATAATTTTGTTTGATCCAGGGTTGGGGTCAGTTCAGATTCAATTCAGCAAATTTAGGACTTGGATGGAGGCCTGATGCAGGATCCACTTTGATTGAACCTGAAACTGAACTGAACCCATACCTGGTGTGGTCATCCTCATCTCTCTCCCCGTCATGTGTCTTCCAGGACTACTCTGAGAACCCCACCAGCCCTGGTGTCACGCCTAATCATACCCCCAGGTAGCTGGCCACTGACAATACTGCAGATACTGTACATCCTCTTAACCTGTCTAACTATAACCCATTCCCATCAGCATTTCATTTTTCAACCCCTTAAATATCCTTCTTTTTTGAGGTTCCCTTTTGTATGTTTCCTGTAATAATAAAGTAGTGCAGGAAACTGTTGTTTCCAAACATTCTAAGGAAAGTCTTTCAAACCCTGTAGCCTTCAAGACGGAGATGATGTATTGCACAAGTTCAGGTAAAGCAAATCCGTGCTATGAATGGATTAGTCTTGCCTCATTTTTGGTATTTTTTGTATTTTGTAGCAGCCCTCTTTCCCAAAAACTTTGACTATGGATGCTTGCAAAAGGTGATTATTATATCGACATTCTTACATGTACAAATTTTAGATATATGGTCATTCCAAATCTGTTAGCAGTGAAGCTTTTGGGAAACAGACTTTTTGTGACATATATGCAACTAATAGTATTTCTTTATTTTTTGTTTGTTTGCATATTTTGCGTAGCCTTTAAATAGTCTTTATTTGTGGTATTTAATCTTGGATATAACACTACATAATGAGGGTACAATACTACATAACATGTATAACTAGTTTATTGAAACACCAGATACCTCCTTATGCACATGCGTACCAAAATCCACAATGTTATGTAGTGATGTATGACCCAGTATTTGTAATAAATACCACCATCATAGTGCAAAAACCTGAACCTTCTTGCCAAGCCAGCCCAGGTCACAACTGACAAGGAACCATGGCAGCTATGGTGAGTTCACAGAACCATAATTATGTATATGTATGTAACTAGTGAGGAGGAGGAGACACTGGCATGTCTCAATAGGGGTTGAGTGACCACCACCACCATTGGGTCAGCCACTGCCTAGACAAGGGAGCCCCATGTGTCTTACCTCCAAATCAAATAAATAGTTCATCTGAGGATTGGATGGCTGCCAACTGGTACAAATAACACCAAAGGGCACATACCAGGCACAGCAAAGAACGCTCTGCAGGCTTACAATCACTGAAAGCTGCGAGGTCAATTGGCATTGCAGACAAATGATTCAAATGTCCCAGGCTGGGGACTCTGGCAGGTAGAGGCACCTTGCCTCCTTTAGAAAGGCAGTAATAAGCCTATGAGACCCATCTGTAATACTGTGGTGTGCCATGATGGCAGCCACACACCTTGGATAGGATACTTTCAATTACAAGGTCCATGTGCTAGTAGCTCTTGTGTTGAGAAGAGTTTCCTGGACTGACTGATCACAGATCTCAGCTGGCAGTTCTGCCCAAGGGGCCAGACCCAAAGATACGGGTGGTCAGGCTGTGCATGCCAGATTTTGCCATCCATTTGAGACAGTCAGTCTGTTTGGGTAGGAAGCCTCCAGGGAACCAAAGTCTTGCCAGCCATCTTGGGGCCACAAAGAAGACTCTTTGGCCTAGTTGTTGTATTTGTTGTACAGTATGGGAAGAATCACCAGTAGAGAAGAAAAGGTATACAACAGGTCATCCTGTCTTTGTGAATTGTCCGGCTCTGGCAGGGAGAAGCACAACCGGCAGTGAACAGGTCCATCAAGTATGGGCCCAACTGAGGAGATTCTGTGCAAGATGCTGAGATCCAATTAACTTTGTACATTCCTAATTATAGCTGAGATTATAGTCCAGATGGACTGCCTTCAGGACTCCCTGATGTGTTCCCATCTTACACTAGGGGGTCATGTTCACCCAGTGGCCCTGGGGTACCACACCACAAACCAGCAAGTATGGGAAGCATCTGTAGTGATTATCTCTTTCTGGTGGCACACTGCTACCAATCAGACTCCTTGTGTTAGAATGCCCTGCAACATCAGCGGGCCAATGCTTCGGCTCCTTTCACTTTGACAAGGACACATTTCAGTCCATAGTGTCTTAGGTCCAGGCTGATAACACACTTCTGGAATGCCTGCAGCTCTAGCAAGTCTTATGGGATAACCGATGAGGCTGCCATCCATAAACATGGATTATATCTATCTAATGGACTATCTAATGCTAATATATGCTACAGCACCATATCTATAAAAATGATCATAATGTAAATGAAAATTTACTCACAGATGTTGAAAGGAATGAGACAAGGACAACTTTGGAGGACAAAACACCTGTACATTCAAGATCACATTCAAGTTGCTAAGCAGATTGCACGATATCATGTTTATGTAGTTCAGCATGTTTAGCTGTAGCTGTAGATTGCTGTACTACAGTGGTATTTATTGCAACTACCGCATCCTACCACCACATGACTTTTGTAAGATGATAGCATGTTTGGGCATATGCACAAGGAGGGGTGGAATATAACTCTGGGGTGAGGAGCAGAATTTAAAGTAGTAGTCAGGAAAGAGTTGGTTACATACTGTATGTAATCGTCATTTTATGAATTCAGGATGACAGTTAGGTTTGTATGCCTACAAACAATACATTCCTGTAGCCACATGCATCAATAATCTTAAGTTATCATAGCCTCCCCTTTAAAAGTGGGGTAACAACAGGTTGACATCCTCAGAACCCTTCTCGTCCCCATGAGTCTCACAAGGCTCTGATCTCTAATGGTCATTTGGACCTCATAAACCTATGGTTACATGTGTAACACTTTTATTTTGTCCTACCTACCATTGGTAGGCAGAAGACAAATACCCACTCCATCTTAAGGGATTTGGTCTTTGTGGTGTGTGTGGAATGTGGTCTGTGTGCACTACAACATCTCTAACACCTCTGAATAGACACATCATTCCAGGTGAAATCTCTAATGGGCTAAGAAATCTGCTGCCCTACTCTGTACTTCCCATAGTATTATGAGGTGAATGTGAGGATTTGCTCTGATGGTTTTAGCAAGTAGTCAGACCTCACTCTGGTCTGATGGTTTACGTGATAGCAGACAAAGGTGCTGTCTGTCTTGATCCCCCTTCAGAGAGATGCTAAAACAATGAATCTAAGCCTGAGGATATTGATTTGCTTCTTCCACAACAGGTTATTGGGAATTGGGAATGACTCACTGTGTGGAGAACAGAACCTCTCTTATTGCTCAGTGAACCTCTGATATTGCTTGAACTTGATTAGGGTTTGTCATTGTGGTTTGCTGGTCAAAATGTTACAGGCTGGTGGTGAAACCGAAGGTCTTGGACTTTACCCAGTGCATATTTGTCAGGGTTGCCCTATTTGCCTGTCCTTTCCAGTACAAACTCTGTCTTGTCATGCATGCATTATACTGGGCCACTGTCAATGTCAAGGGGGCGACTCTGGGTAGCTAGTTTAGTTCAATGGACATGTTGATCATGTTTATCTATGATCTACTGTTTAGACACCTCAATAAAGATTGTGATACTTCTTTTGTTGGTCATATCTGCCAATGGGGACTGCATGAACCAAACCCAACATCAAGTTAATAGTCAATAACTGCTGGCATACAGTCATACAATCAGTATTCCAGGACATACATACATCAAATTCTTGATGCATGTGGCTACATTAAGGTATTTGACAACCTGAATGCTCAGAGAAATAGCAACAACAACAAAAAATCCAGATGGTCTATTAAATATTCTTGTATATAAAGTATATAAATATAAAGTGTTGTTTATTTTTAGCAAACTGTACAGTATGTATGGAAACCTTGAGGAATCCTAAGAGAATCTTTACCGGTTGGTTTACAACTAATTCCACTGGACTTTTACAAACATGCACGCATTTAAGCATAAACGGGTAAGGGTGACTCGGTGGTTAAGGCTTTGGGTTCTAGATCATTGGGTCGTCAATTCAAATCCCAGCAACACCAAGCTGCCACGGTTGGGTCCTTGAGCAAGAGCCTTGTTTCAACTGCTCAGTTGTATCCTGTTTCAACTGTACTTCACTTCAGATAAAAACATTTGCCAAATGAGCAAAAGCAAATAAATCTTTCCATATATTGATAGGGGGGAAGTATTGATATATTCCAGGGACATCCGAGATTTGTGCAAGGTATCTTTAAACTGGAACATTCTATTTATGATGCTTGAATTACTTAATTGATATTCCCCAACTCTATCACACAACCTTTTATGTAAGACGTCACTAGGTTTATCTGTCCCAAAGAAGTGCTAGATGTTTTTGCCTGCACCAAATATGCACCCATAATAAAACTAGTATTATGTTTTTGTTTTTTGTTTTTTTTTCAATCTTTTGACGTCTCTGCTTGATTTATGCTAGTCATTAGAGGCCTGCATGAAAATTATCCTGTTTGAAAATGATTATAGCCTTCTTTGGTGGAAATGATCAGTTTAGTTCAAATGCACTACACTAAAGCAATAAATGGTTTTTGCACTATTTCACTATTTACATTTCACAGACTGTCTTAAGGTGCATATCAACTTGTACACTCATTGGCCCTTTTATCAAGTACAGCGTCTTGCCTAAGTATACACCCCCTAGAACTTTTCCTCATTTTGTAGTGCTATAAGCTGGAACCGAAATGGACTTGTTTGGTGTTATATGTCATGAATCTTCACAAAATAACCCATAGTATTGAAGTCGGGGTAAAGGTAATATAGTTTGCAAAATTATTTACCAATAAAATGTAAACATTGTGAGATAAGGATAAGTATTCGTCCCCATTGTAAAAGCCCTAAATTAGTTTTAGTGCAACCAGTTGGCATCAAAAGTGACATTTACTTGAATGGAGTCTACCTGTGTTGTCACAGGAATGTATTTTTTGTAGGCAGACAAACCTAACTGTCATCCAAAATTCATAAAATGACGATTACATACAGTATGTCTACCAATTATTGTCACATGACCTTAATAATAATAATAATAATAATAATAATAATAATAATATATACATATACAATTTCATATGGTTCACCACTCTTCCATAAATTACCCTCCACTTCAGTATTATAGGCTATTTTGTGTAGATTTATGACATATAATCCCAGTTAAGTCTGTTCACTTTCAGATTGTACTACAAAATAAGGAAAAGTTTATGGAGGGTGAATACTTGCGCAAGACATTTTACACCTATCATATAGATGCATTTGTTGGTGTACAACTGTACTGCCTCATCCATCAATAGGACACCATTAGATACACATTGGGTGGTTGAACAATCTCATTGAAGCAGTGACACTAATGTGGAGGCCATGGTACAAGTGTATCAATAATTGTATGCCTATATAGTGCACCTGTGTGGTAGTTGCATCTCATAAAATAGCCAGTGATGGGAGGTATGAGTCAGGTGTACCTAATAAAGTGATGTCCTTTGATCCTTAGGTGTGGATTTAGTTATTAAACTGGAACTGGGGAGGGGGACCATTCCATGCATCAAAATTTGAGCCTGAAAGGCTACAAAGGGCACGATTCGGCAAGTGTCAAACAGAATGTCTCTTCTTGCACAGCTTTCTTGATTTGATGCGCAAAAAAAGTTCAAAAATGTATTGTCGTCTTGGGCAGTTCTTCCTCGAGCACTTTACAAATCATGCCCTTAACACCGTGCACAAGTGCCAAAGCTCTTATTGGCAGACGCACTTAGTTTTCTTTGTGATGGAACCTGTGTCTAATAACATCACTAGATGCATCCCTTTGTGGTGTCATCACAGGTCTACACGCAGTGGGTTTGAAACCAAGATTAAGGAAATAGTCCTCAAGTTTGGGAAGGGGGAAGTGCTTTTATTAAATGTTCTGCACGTGATCGGATATGTTTCTATGATGTATGACCAAAGCAAAAGTCCTACATCCAGGATTAAGTAAGAATGTCTTCTCCCCCTCTTCCCCTTTCATTCATACTTACTTACTCCACCCCATCTCATTTTATACCTCAATGTGTTATACAATCATGTGAAAACATTTTTTATTACCATAACTCCATTTATATTTCTGTTCCATGCTCCATCTATGGATGTTTTTTTCTGTTTGTATCTATCCGTTCCATTACCCTTTCCTTTTTCCCCCCTCACTTCCCACTGTCTTTTCCGGCGCTGCCATCGATTCATTGTGCATCCTCCGGCACATCTGAACATCTCTCCCCTCCTTCCCCCGTTTCCCCTCTCTTCCAGAGCACATGCGACACACTCCGGAGTCACTCGGACAGCCTCGGATTCGCGCCGAACGTGCTACCTAGTCACCCGACTCTAGGCAACTTCGAGGAGTTCGCCTGTTGACGACGCAGGCGGCGAGGACAATTAGCGGTCCGACGGCAAACTGTGATTCCCGACTTGTATACCTGTACATATCTACACGCACAGTACGTGACGACTAGTTCAATTGGTCAACGAATAAATCAATGCCCGAATAGAATCAGATATCACCGTTAAAAAGTACAAGTAGGCAACACTTTCCAAAACAATACTCAGGTTATATTAGCATAACGCAGTATCAACAGCACCAACTGTTTGTTTCATGTTGTGAAAACGATAGTAAACACTTGTTTTCGATGATTTAAAGGCAACACTTGGGTTAATACATCAACTTGGGTTATTACGGCTGCTACTGTAAAGTGAAATAAACAAGGCACACCACTGCACAAAGTAAGCGTAAACAGGCAGTAACATTTACTTTCGTTGAACACTAGGCTTGTGCTGATCGTTCGATGCACAATATACAGCGATATTTAACACGGACATATTTCGTTTTTTTGGTTTTATGTTTAGTTAGCTGGCGTATGTTTGCGTTATTCATCCATAGGCACAGGCGCTGTTGAATTCTCGATTCTGATTGGTCAGAAGGTGTATACCAATTGCTGGCACCTCAATTCAAGAGGATAAGATGCGTTTGTAGAAGTTTCGTAAGTAATACTTGTTATGAAGGACTTAGGGTTCAAAGCAGGGTTATAACTGCTAGCTAGATCTTAGCTAACGTTCTTAATATTTGGTAGTAGGTGCGAAGTTTGGTGAAATTCATCCGTCCTTCATTAAGAGTCACCATTCCGCCATGGTTTTGGGAGGTCGCAGGAAACCAGAGAACCTGGAGGAAACCCCCTGGCAAGCAGTAACTCGAGCTCAGGATCGAACCAGGGAATTTGAACATGCATCAAGTTCTTTATCAGGGTAGACGCGAATGTTTCAAAAATGGTGGACGCAGTAACGTTCATGGTTAGCAAGAGCAACTAAAGTGGTACGACATGTAAAACACAAACAAAAAAGGCTGCTTATTAGTAAACACACATTCATGGGGTTTTTATTATATATATATATATATATATATATATATATATATATATATATATATATATATATATATATATTTCATTCAATACTGTGTATTCTGTTTGCGTGACGTAAAACTTTATCAACACAAGCCTAGTCAACGTTAAGGGAGTAAATGATGATGTGTAATTGAACTTATTTCTCTGAATGCAGTTGAAAAATGTTTGTCTTGTTTACATTACATGTATATAAGTGCAATAATATGCATCGCGTGTTAGAATAACCAATGTACTACCCTCAAGTCTTAACTATTAGTCAAAAAAGGAAAGATTAGATTCAGGTTCAGTGTCGAGCTCTCCGAGGTGGAGCATTTTACTTTTGATATGCATCGTATTTCTAATAGTTTCTATTATATATTCTGGTATTATGAATTACAAGCAAGACTTCGAGAGGGCAGTCGGAAAGATTCAGGTTTCAGCACATCACATTTTCATGAGTTACGGTCGAATTAAGAGCATCATAAAAGTGGTCCGATTTGTGTGAATTAACGAGAGGCGTGTATACACTGCTTTCAGTCCCGTTTCGCCTATTTATCCATCCTATTAGTCTGCAGCAATTCAGACGCATTTCAGTGACGAAATACAAAGCAAAGATCATATAGTTATTTATAAATGATGCAGAATTCCTTCAGGACAGCTTTAATCCTAATCCCCTTGCGTCTTTCACGAAACACTGCTCATACATCGAGCCCCGAAAACAACACTCCCCCCGCCGCCTTGCTGCAAGTATACACAGCAACTTGTGGTTAAAAACTACATTTCCCAAAGGCGTCTTCCTTTCTTTGCTTGCATGCACATATTTCCTGCATATGAAAGATTTATCTGATGGCGTGTCACATGCTGCGAGCGAAGATCGAGGGATACTATCACAAAAAATTTTCATTTCGCTTCTGCATTCAGCTAATAGCATTGTTTTATAGAACAGGATTTCTAGCACATATAATCCACATTTTAAGAGTCAATTGTGAAGTGTAAATGAACCTATATAATAAACATATTTAACCTTATCTTAATGAGTTTCTGTCTGTCTGACTGTCTTTCATATACATTCGGGTGCTAACAGTGTGTTAACATTGCTAACAAAAAAAAATCCCAGCAGGCGGAGATTTTACCACAAAATTTGTATGTATGTCCGCCGGTGGGAATTTTTTTCCCCCCAGATGTGCACCAGGAAACATTAAGAAAAGAGTAAGGCAAAAGTCTGGTGTGAAGCTACTTAATAATTCGCAGCTACTCCATGTTTTTATTCGCCAACCAGTTTTCTATTGCCTCATGAACTTGCAGGTCAAAATTCAACTAGGAAAGGTAAGTGTTAACATATGTGAATGCACCTCTTTCGTGTCCTTTCCCCTTCAGTGAATTTTTCCGTAGAGTACCTTTTATTCAGATTTAGTGGCATGTTGGAGGAAATTGGAAGAAACCTACACACCGCACTAGGCTTGTATGCCGCTGTACTGAAGGTATATTTTTCACCATTTTCTTTTTAACGCCACAGTTTCTAGAGATTTTTCCAAAAGGTTAAAGCTGTGAAAGTCAAAGCTGTACCATGTCTGCCCCTGGTGGCATGGCTGATCGATAAGCAGGTTTTCTTGTGCTATATATACACTGTATATATATATATATATATATATATATATATATATATATATATATATATATATATATATATATATATATATACACACTGTTATTACCACATACACATTGCCGTTAAGAAATGTAAGGAAAGGAAAACAGACTAAAAGGACGAAGACTTTGTAAAATCCTTTTAGAGCGTCACAGTCAATATAAGATGAAGTGCAGAGACCATTTTCCGTTAGGTTTATTTTTAAATAGTGTTGCTTTGATCAGTCAAAAAAAAAAAAAAAAAAAAAAAAAAAACCAACAGAAAACGAAGATAAATATTAAAAGCAACCAAAACATATAGCACCTTGCACAGTCATAACATAGACTGCTTATAGTGGTCATGACGAAAACAAACATGTAAAATCACCAATCGCTTCTTTCTCACAAATGCGTTTAGTCAGCCGTCACGAGTCGAGCGTACACGTGTCGGATCAGGTGACTCACACGCCTCCCCACGTAGTAACACATTATGTGCACCAAAATAAATACTGTACATTACCTAGTGTGAATGTGCAGAGGTATTTCAGGCTGTGTTAAATATTAATGCATTCGCCCTGATGTGAACTTGGGTGGGGGAAAAAAAAAAAAAAAAACCTGCCAGCATTTCAGAGGCAATGTGCTGTTTTTCCTGATTTTTAACAGCAATACTATTTTTTCAGTCATGATAAATGTGGGTTGTGAAACTTTTCATGTATCAGCTGTGAGAGAGGATTAACAGTTTAGCCATCTGCTCTTCCTAATGGCCTCCCCACGATACATTATTTATCCGAGCGCAGTATGAAACGTTAAGAAAATGAATCTGGCTTGTCTAAGGCTTGATCGAAAGCCAGCTAATTCGTCACTTGGCTAATTAGGCATTAATATTGAGAAAAACGTTCGTCATTTCCTCATCCTGTCATATAAGCACCATAAACATTTTATAATAATGTAAAAAAAAATAAAAAATACTTAAATGTACTTAATGTCTCACTAAATTAGTATTAAATATAAACGCTGTTGAAATCTCCATTCTGATTGGTCAGGTGGTGTTGATTCATTTGACATGAGTTCATTTTCAGGGGTTTTTTATTACTATTTTTTTTTTTTTTTTTTAACGGATTCTCAACATAATCGGATTTTGAAAAAGTAGACAAAAGTTATTTTGTAAGGGGTCTCCATTTTCAGCACTTCGGGACGTTGCTCTTTACAGTTTCTTGGTAACGATACGCTGCATTTTTTTTCTTAACTGCGAGAGGTGGGTGAGGGAACAACTGTTAGCCGTTATAAAGTAAGTCATAAGAAGAACGAACTTTTAAACGCAACTATAAACGGACAAAAAAAAAATGGACACCATGTCATTTATCTGATGAATAAAATCGTACTTGCTGTGGCGTGAGAGGCAAAAAAGAAAAGAGAAAAAAAAAAAAAAAAAAACACTTCAGGACGTGCCGTTATTGGAAATATGTAGAACTCTGTTTCGTCACACCGCCCCGTCTTTGATTATTTTCCTATGACAGCACACCACTAAGTGTATTATTCCTTATTTAAATGATTTGCCTCTTTGCTGTCGAATATAGAAGTCTAACAAAGATGCTTTAGTGTCGATCCAACAATGAAAAAGCAGCGGACATAAACTGTGCACGTTTCAGCACCTCTGTAAAAAGTATTCAGGATAGTTCGGCGCTTTCTAAAGATTCGAAAATGCTTCCAAGACTGAAGTACAATTCAAAATGGACGTTTAAAGTGATGAACCCAAACTGTGTGGAGAAAGAGAAAGAGGTGTGGCTGTTTTTTTTTTTTTTGTTGCTGTTCTTTTTACAGAGCCGGAAAAATCTTTTGTAGAAAACTTTCGTACGTCTCCATCGTTTGAGCACCACATGCAAAATAATACACAACAAAACCCCCATGATCTTCATAAAAGAATAAAAACACTAACAAACCTTTTCTATAACTCATGTGCAATGTTTCTGAAACCAACCTACTGCTGAGCACACAAGCTACAAGCTACATGCTTGATCTGAGAATGAACACTCACCCACACATCAACAAATTGAAAAAAAAAAAAAAAAAAACATTTATTTTAAAAAGTCCTCCTAATGAAACATCTAAGCGAGAGGAGAAGGTGGTTGGTACGATCTGTAGGTCCAGGATACCAGGAACCACGACTCCTCGAGACCGGAAGACGGGTGAAGCGAAGGCTCCGTGATCCGACTCGTTTGATCAAGAAGCTTCAAATTTAAACTAAGGCCACTGCGTTCTTCCAGAAAACGAATGCAAAGACTGCAAAAGACAGAAAAAAGAACAGCAAGAAACCATATTAGTGACAAATAAAAATCCTTTAACCACAACGCTGTCAAACTCTCAATTCTGACTGGTCACAAGGTGTTGGTTAATTTTCTTTAACAGCACCTTTGAAGACCGTGCAGAACTATTTAGTGCAATTGCAATTTCACCAATTCAAGTGGTTTTCCGCAAAAAAAAAAAAAAAAAAAAAAGCACAACAATCTTCACAAACTACAATAACAGGCTCATAATACGTTGTTTCTACTGCGGCAACGTACACAGGGGGTTGTACGGTGGACGCTCCACATGAACAGATGGAAAAGGGTGTAATTATTGATATGCGAGATGTTTATTTAGCATTCATGGAAGTGTCGGCGATTTGTAACATTTAGAAGTATAGCTGTAAGTTTTTCCCGACAAATTTTCTGACAGAGGACTTTGCGCTTTCCGGTTTCTCGGAAAAAAGTGTTTTTTGTCATATTAACTTCAAGAGAAAGAAAAACAAGAGGTTGGTGTAGGAATTAATGTTATCTTATAGCTACTATTACAAATCTGTCAACAGAAACTAACTGCTATTACAACTGCTACCCAAATGTTAAATGTATAAATTACGGTGTATAATTAATGGTAATCATGGTAATTATCAATGGTAATCCCTTCCTCAATGGTAATTTCAATGGTAATAAATGGTAATCTTTGGTAATTTACTGTGGCATGAGAGGAACAAAACACTTCGGCATGTGCTGTCGTTGATTATTTTCCTACAACAGCACTCCCCGAAATGTTCCGTTCCTTACTTCATAACATTTACTCTATGGAAAGACAACTTCACTGTGATTGTGTCCAAGCAGGATTTAATTTTCTGGACCATCAATGACTTAATTCGGCTGATAAAGAGCTACTACTTAAGTTGTCAACACATGACAGGACGTTTGGAGAGACGGAGGACCAGAGATAGTGTGTGAAACAGCAGCGGCAGGGCCGGAGACGACCGATAACCCACCCCAGATCTTTAAGGCACTTCAGCTGCTCGCCCCGCTCGTGTGACTCAAATGATGTGGACCAGGGCTGCTGTTGATCTCCTCTTCCTCCTCTTCTTCCTCCACCCAGCCTCCCAGCCGGAGAGGGGAGGTCACAGTCAGGCCGGCCGGGTGCATCTGAGGTACGGGCACTAGCGTTGGGAGACATTGATATTTAGTTGAATATTCTGAAATACTAACAACATATTGAATTACATATGAATGTAAGTGCTTCCTGTGTCTATATATATATATATATATATATATATATATATATATATATATAAATAAAATTAAGGTAATCTTTAATATACTTAAAAACAAAAACTCACCAGCACTGCCACCAAAATCCCTTAAGGACACATGAGGATGTAATTGACCAGGTCCACGCGGACACTGAAACTTCTGCTGATGCACCTACGTGTGGCAACAACCTTCATCTTAATTCGCGATTATATAACATACATCACATACAGACAGGTGACAAATTAAAGGAACACAAAACCACATCAAGTGTTATATAAAACTCCCGTAGGCGTTCAACTGGTTTGAGAACTGGTGAGTGTGAAGACTGTGGCGTACGAGTTACATCATTTTCATCAACGCAGCACTTACCTCATGCATGTAGATGGCATGGAGGCTCATCTCGGCTGTGGCGAACTCCGAGAGGAGGGCTGAACTGGACTGGCTGTACATCTTCGACTCGCTGGCACACATGCTGGATCGTAATGAGGGAGTTTAATCAAATATCTACAGATTAATTCTGATGAGCCGAGTCACGTCTATGTTGATTAAATATTTTATATTTTTTACTTTCCTAACAGTTTAAAATGAATTGGCTAATCAATTGTAATTAGCAATGCTTTTTAATCTCCTAATACACTTTTTTGCCGCTCAATAGGTGTGTTTAGCGGAATGTGATCACCTGTCAGCGGCACTGCTGTGGTACATGGGACCTTGGTGGTGTTGATGAACGGACGGCTGGAGGACGTGAGAGTGAGAGCGCGAGCGCCCGGCGTGAGGTTGCTGGGAGGAAGAGAGCGAGGCCAGGACGCTCGCGGCGGCCGAGGCCGTGCTGCTCGGAGGGACAAAACGACGGTTCCAGCCCGGCAACCCGGACGCCGTCAGGACCGGATGAGCCAGAACACTCGCCAAAAGGGTGTTGGGCTGCAAGGGAAACAATCGTTTAGTCACGCAACAGGAGGACATGTAAATTGTTGGTGATGAATAGTTAACGATACTCATAGTTTAAAAATAAAAATGGTTAAAGACACACAGACTGCACTGTCCTTGGGGCGATGGGAAAATAATCGAGGACAGGGTGACGTGATGTGCGGGGCAATGTGAAGCACAGTTAATATTTCCACCTCAATAACAGCACAAGCAATTTGCCAACGCAAAACAATGGAAGAGTAACCCACAGCGGTGGCAGTGTCATTGGAGAACAGCGAGGTGCAGAGCGGAGCCTCGGAGAGCAGGAGCTGGGGGTTCGGTCCAGCCTGCGCGTCCTGCTGCACCTTCTCGCGCATATGGCTGATGAACAGCGAGCCGTCCTGAGGCGGCTGCCAGCGAGGGTTCTTCAGGGTGAAGTGAACGAGCGACAGCTCCGTCTTGCCGTTTTCCGCCTGCTGGTACACGGACGCCTCCGTCTGGCCCTCGGACATCCACTGAGAGCGGAGAAATGACGTTAAATCCTTAAAAGAAATCCTTAACGTGGCTTTTACGAATACATGTTAGATACGTATTATGCATTTTTATATTTTCTTTTTCTACACACACACACACACACACACACCTGTGGGTTGCCATGTCGGCGGACGTCCATCTGTGCGAAGGAGCATATGTCGCCGACGCCCACCACCTCCACGGTAAAGTTGCGCAGGAAGTCGATGATCTCCAGAGACTTGCTCCGGAGGACGAAGATGAGGATGAAGGGCGTGATGATTGGACTGAGCAGCTCCTCCAGGATAAAGACCTGCAGAGAACGTTCACACAGCTGTGGTTTACCTAATGAACTACAGAGGGACGAAAATGGCGTACCAATCCCAGACGCGATCGTGAGAATCCGGTGTTCTTAATGTAACAGCGTGTCTCCGGTGTGTATCTCTCACCGCTTTGTACTGGAAGAGCTGCGTCAGCTCGTCGCGCGTCTCGCTCTTGTTAGCGTTGCCCTTCCAGTGATCGGGCATGTAGTGGATGTGCGCCAACACACACTGTAGCAGCTGCTCCGGGCACCACACCATATGCTCGTCTGGTATGAAGGACCTGCCGGAGAGCACAAAGCCACAAGGTCACTTCTTCACAGGTGCACCTTATATATAAATATATAATCGTGGTCTTTTCAATTAACGGCGTGCTGGTTTGCATCACCGCTAATGTATAATCTACATTAACTGCAGAAGGAAGTCCTGCAGTGAAAAATAAAATATGGGGGATCTTCATACCTGGCAACGGTGATGATGACGCCAAGAGTGGTCCCCGCAGTGAGGACATGCTGCACAGCGAGGACGTCTTCGTCGTAGACGGTTAGCGCGACGAGGACAGCCAACAGCGAGCCGGCGAAGAAGGCTGCGCTCCGGGCCAGCACAGCGAGCAGCGGTGAGTTGAAGGCGTTCATGTATTTGGCGGCAGGATGATAGGCGCGACCGAGGCGCTCGCGCATCTCGTGGTCCAGCTCGTTGAAGTGGCGTAGGTAGAGACGCCCGTAGAGCGACCAGCGGCGCGTACCGAGACTGCCCGGTTCACGCTTGATGGCCTCGGCGTAGCTGAAGAAGGCGTACAGCGCCTGCCACACCAGCACTAGCGGACACAGCAGCAGGTTGGCCACGCCCGCAAGCAGGATGGTGCGGCTCAGCTGTCGCGCCAGCTCCAGGCGCTCGCTCGCCCGCTTGTACTTCGGATCCAGGCTCCATTTGTTCTGAAAGGGGGAACCCGGCCCCCAAAACAGGATCAGCTCAAAGTTGTACTTGAGGCCCTGGGTCAGGAAGACCACGTCGCCGAGGAAGGGCACGCGCAGGTGCACGGGCAGCAGCGACTTGTTGATCATGGCTACCGTGTAGTTCTTGAAGCGCAGGATGCGGTGGTAGATGTCCAGCTCGGTCAGCTCTTTCTTGTGGATGCACATCTGCTGCTCGCTCTGCAGCCTGATCAGGCGCGCCTGCACTTCCTGCCAGCTGAAGTTGCACAGCTCATCCTAAGAAGAGTCCAAGAATAAGTTACGTGATCTTACGGACAGATCCGGGGGTGGCTTCAGAGAGAACCTCATTCATTTCGTCAACACTGTAGTTCAGCACGACATCATATAACATCTCATTACAGCTTTTTCATCAGACGTGTACTTAATAGTACAGCGAGCTGTTCATGCCGCACTCACCATGCTGATCTTCAGGGCTTTTCTATAAAACTGGCGGATCTCCCAGTAACTGAGCAGGTTGCAGATCACCTTCCCGAGCCGATAGACCCAAAAGATGGCCGCCATGATTAGGAGAAAGATGATCCAGCTGTTGCCTTGAATCCTGAACGCAACACAGCCAGATGTTTTCTAGTGCACTCTCATCTCATCTCATCTCCAAACACATCACACGTCCTACAGTTGTCAATTTTCAATGTAAACCCAGATTTACAGTCCGGATTTTCACGACGCCGATATTTTTTTTTTACGCCGGTAAACATTTAGGGCGAGCGCGCAGGCCTCGGACTCGGCAACGTGAACGGTATAACGGACTATAAACCGCGGGACACTTCGTCACAGAAGACATTACAGTTGTTACGCAGCAGTAATTCTCATTTTATTTTGTCACCGGAGGCCACAATATATATGTGTGTGTGTGTGTGCGTGTGTGGGCGGGGTTGGGGTTGTTAACAAGTCTCACACACACACACACACACACTAATAAAACATTGTGCGCCCATCCAATTACTGTGCATCCAAACAAATAATAAAGTGTGATTAAAGTAAATAAAAGAAACGTTCCGCCATCTTGGAGATAACGTGGCAAAATAATACATCGGTGTTGTTTTGGAAAAAGAAACCGGATAACAAAAGATCGTACTTTTTATCCGTTTACAGTCACGTTTATAACGTTAGCGAAGAAACCCACGAAGCTCGACCTCCTCCGTTCCTCTCGGTTACTGTTAGAAAGCGCCGACACTGGAGACTCCTTCCAAGAATTTTAAATAAACATCTCCTTAAAGAAAACTTCAGTTCAGAAATGTCAAGTTATTTGTTCGATAGCTTTTCTTTTTTTTTTGCTCTTAAAACCGAGTGAGCACGGACATGGAGGACTCCAGGCCAAGCAGGCACTTGTTCTTGGACAGAGGCCACGCTGGAACCACGTCATCTCTGATAACCGACACGTTCTGGCTCGAAAGGCGATGATCACGTTTAAACGAACACGAACTAACAAACAAACAGGTCTTCTCAGAAAGCAGATCCGTTCCGTGTAGCGCCACCACAGAAATAGCGAGCTCCGGGACAGCAGGTTCCGTCTGATGGTGTCGCAATGAAGGTGTTTATTTACAGTCTGGATATGGCAGAGGAGGAGGAGCCGAACGAGAAACGAAGAAAAAAGCTGAACAGGATCGGATCGAAGACAGAAAACGTGAGACGATGAAGGTGGCTTTCAGAAATGATGATGATGATGATGATCAAGTCGAAGCAATGTTCAGTTCTCCGTTCTGATTGGTCAGAAGGTGTTGAGTTACAGTAACACCTACACAAGGTACTTCACGTGATCTAAGGCTAATAATAAACCTTTTTTTTAATTTTTTATTCGCTCTAATTAACTTTTAAAGGCGAGGAGATGTTTATTTAACATTTAACATTTGAGGAAGGAGACTCCAGTGTCAGCACTAAGTCCGTGATGAGCTGTTGGTAGAAAAATCATCAACGTCAAGCTGATTATTTCCCTATAAATCCTGGAGTAAAAGCCGGGCCACACTGACCTCTCGGCACACTGCTCAGGCGGCAGGATGGCATCCGGCAGCGTCACCTTGGTCCTGTCCAGGGGGTTGACGCCCGGCCCGGTGTGGTTCACGGCCCGGTTGGCGAACAGCACGTCATACTCCACGCAGTTGAACAGGAAGGTGGTGAACGTCACCACGAACAGGAACTGCCTGGAAGAGAAATTATCGATTCTGGCTGGTCAGAGAGGAATAAGGGGAATAAAACAGTCCAGGAAAACGTTACGATACATAATCGGCACATTCCCTACGTTAAAGACGTTTACTCACACAAGTTCGAAGAACTCGGACAGCATCATACAGGCGAACCCGTTCTTCTGATGGAAATGATAAATGTACGCAGAACTTCGTTAAGGAATAAGCAGACAGGAAGCATGCTCAGATAAGAAACACTAGAAAAAAGGGAACCTAACATGATGTCACAAGGAAGGATATTCTAGTGAAGAAACTGTCAAGGTTCTTGATGTGATGCCAGGAATCTAGAAACAAAGAGTTGCATCAGTAAGGCTCAAAAAATAAAAATGAAATACATTAAAGCGCCGCTGCATCGCTCTGCACTCGCATGCAGGTCACTCAGGGTGGATTTAAGCAGCGGATGTAACTCGTACGAATACCGACACGATCGTCTCCATACCTTTGAGTCCCTCCGGCACATGAATGAGCAGATCCTCCTCTCCCGGAGGCGAGTCCTCCTCATAATCTTCTAGTCTCTGGTACTCCTGGTAGGTTTGGAAGTCGGCCATCATGCTTCACATTCTCCTCTGCGTTCAATCATTCATCACAGGTTCCTTACGGAGCGGGAAGAAAAACAAGGCGATGGAATTATTTATTTATTTATTTATTTTTAAATCATTTACATGACAGCTCTGAGAAAAGCCACAGCTCTGATCTCTGGAACTGTATTCTTGGAGGTTTAAAAATAACTAAGACATGAAGTCATATTCTCCAACATCCTGTTTATGATGCATGTCAAACAAACAACAGGAAATTCTCTTTATACATAAGACGTACTCTTAATTCATGACAACTTCCCAAATTAGTGGTTTTCTGTTATTTACAGCGGGGGAAAATAACTAGGGAAGATCACGGCATACACGGTGACATTGCCAGCGGCTGTATCCCAAATCAACCCTTCCACCACTTCACCGTGCACTACAACACGGCGCCTATATAGTGCACTTATATATCCAACACGGAGACATTTGAAACACAGCCAGCCTCCCAGAAGCATGACACAATGACTTGCTCAAGATGAAAATGAGAATAAAAGATATCAAATTCGGCTAAGATACTCGACTCGAAATGACGTTGAACATTTCGACTTTATCTTAAAGCTTTATAAATATTACAAAATATATACAACTGACGAATAAAATCATCCTGTCCAAGCTAACTAACTTAGCCAACAGCTAGCTGGTGAAATAACTAACAATACTGTTTACGTAAACAGCTAACTCGGCTAGCATGCTTTATATATATTTATTTATTTATTTTTTACTATTATTTCATCTGCCTAAAATATATAAAATAAGGAGAAAAGATTATAAACTCGCCGCAGCTCTTACCAGCGACACCGCACACGCTGTTCTGTTGTTGCTCTGTTCTCTCCTTAACAAAAACTAGCATGTCAACAAACCGCCGCGACGTCACGATGGCGTCCGTATGGCGTCACTTCCGCCTTATGATCTTTTTTTTGTTATTTTAATTTTTAAAATCGTAGTAAAAGAAAACGCTTTGTTTTTTAATGAATATGCTTTTAAAGTAGAGCAGAATGTCTAGAAAATGTTTATTTGTTTTTTAAAAATTGGCTATTTATTTACATATTTATGTATATATTTATCTATTCAATGCTAAGAGGAAAATGGGGTGTTCTTTAGGGATAGGTGGGTGAGCAAGTGTTTAAGTTTTGATGATGATAATGATTCAGAATAAAAAGAAGATTCAGAAAACAAAGATTCAACAGTGTTAGAAGTTATTAAAAATATTCAGAAGATTTGGAGGGGGGGATTCAAATGTTTCAAAAGTGTCAGAGGAAGATTCAGAAGAAAATTCATTATAAAATTTAGAAGATGATTCAGAAGAAAATTCAGAAAATTCAGAAGATGATTCAGAAGAAGATTCAGAATATTTTGAAGATTCAGAAGAAAATTCAGAAGATTCATTAGAAGATTTAGAAGAAGAAGAGCATTTTTTCTGTACAACATGAATGCAGCATGAGTATAAGGACCGCCTTAACCTTAAACAAACTCTTCAGCCAGAAAGCAAAGTTGGATTACATCTGTAGTTCTAATTAAATTTATATTTTAATATACGTTCATTTCAATCATCGTTTAACCGTCACCTTCCTCCGCCCCCTAGCGGCAGTGAAAAAAAACTGCTGCCCGAGAACCCGGACTAGCGGTGCGTTCTGGATTTCATATCGGAACCGTATTCCAGTTTTTGGCTTCCTATTGGCTGGATGGTGGGTTGGTAAACAGTCTGCGCGTGCGTACAAATGACTAGCCATTCATAGAACAGAATCCTGGACGACTCCAAACAATTCTAGCCAATCGTGGAGCAGGAGGCGGGATTTGTTCAGATAACGCTTGAGGGGCAGTTTAAAAATGGCGGCGCAGGTATAGCTTTTTGTAACCTGTCTTGAATGAAACTGTTGTATTGAAAAGGAATCTGTTCTATTTTCCGAATCAGATAGTGATAATGTTTCACATTTTGCGCTGCAGTCGATTAACACAAGGTTCGGATCGATTACTGCGATATAATGTGATTAAATCAAGGGACCAGCTGCTGCATTCCAGCCGGTAAGAGACTTTATTAACCTTTTTATTCACACTGAGGAACTGTTACATATGTGTGTGTGTGTGTGTGTGTGTGTGAGAGAGAGAGAGAGAGAGAGAGAGAGAGTGCAAGACAGACTGCTTTAAATCACTCTACATGTTCAGACGTTTTACATTTTTAAATGACAGGCTTATTGAATCATTTTACTGAATCGGTTCCGAGTCATTCGATTCGAGTTGATTCATTTGACTCGAAACATACAGCAGAACCAACAATTTCGACCTTACACTGTCCAGGGTGTTGACCCCCCTTGTGCCTCGAGTGCCCTGGGATAGGCTCCAGGCTCCCCTTTGACCTCGTATAGGATAAGGGGTACAGAAGATGGATGGATGGATGAATGTTTATCCAGTAGTTCAAAAACACAGCGTAGGAAATGACGTAGTGTTTGCTGCTTGATTTAAACGGAGCTGCCGTTCTGACTTGTAGTTAGTAATAGACTGTTTAAAAGGGACTCTACTTCAAGTTTAGCGGTACATACATTCTGTATTGCACATGACTAGGAAGTAGGGAGTTCTGGTTCATCGGTGTAGATTTGGGGTCACTGGTAGAATTCCATATCTAGTGCACTTTGATGTATTAAGGATTTGGCCCACCAGTGCTTGCTTGGATCAAGCACTGCGTACAAGGACAGCCGTTCGGGATTCACTGCATGGTTTCTTTGTTTTGTTACAGATATGGACAACGCTCGCGACAATGGACCACTTCTCAATCCTCAAGCCAACAATCCACCACCAGCTCAGTCATCCGGCTGTGGACCCAGGCTCAAAAAGCACTCCGACTCGCTACCCGGCATCGCCTCAAGTCGCCTAGAGCGGCCCTGGCGTTTGTGGTGGGACCGGCCGCTCTAACGCTTACAGCAAGACTGTTCGGCACTGTGGCTTACTGCAGCGCCGATTTCAACAACAACAACAACCACCACCTCCCTGGACAGGCGCAAGCGGAAGAGAAGATCCCGGAGTTCAGCTGGGCGCTCCTCTGGGAGTTCGTCCGGCCGCAGATCCTCGCGTTAATTGGGGCCATTGTTGTACGTCTGAGTGTCATCATTAATTAACAAATTATTAAGAAGATATCTAAGGCAGGTTTGCAGGTATCCAATCTAACAGCCTTACGTTCTTGTTTACTTGAGAAACGTGTATAAACTGGCGTGGCCACTTGCAGCACAAGGGGCCAACATATACGGTTGAGGCATAATTCACTGAGGGATGTAAAAGACACGCATTTTCTTCTGGTAGCGGTTTCTTTCACTTCCCCACTTCATGTAGGTGAAATTTGACCTTTGAGTTTGCATGCCTTGGTCTTGTAATTGAACAGAGATCAAGATGGTGGGACTGCGGTCTGTTTGGTCAGTAAATATAAATGGATTTTTACCATAATTTGATCAATGGTTTCCTTCCTATAGCTTGCATTTGGAGCAGCAGCTCTGAACATCGAGATTCCGCTGATGCTCGGCGATCTAGTGAACGTCGTCGCTCAGTACATGAGGGAACACATGGGAAATTACATGAGGGACATTCGAGCACCTGCGCTCAAGTTACTTGGCCTGTATGGCCTCCAGGTAAGATTCTTCAAAACCGTATCCACTCCAGTTTCCTACTTCATTAGCTTAGTGTTCACGTGGATGGTCACTTACAACCCAAACGTGAAGGAGTGTGTACCCGGACAACACTTTACCCACACGAACACCCTACGCGTTTACAAGCTTTCCATCCAGCTCAGCATCTTAATTAGCTAGCTTACTAACTAGCCAGAACTAGCTAGCCGGAACCCTTAGACTCTTTCTATTTGCTATGTTGTGCATTACAAACTGAATACAAGCCGAGTGTGTGTTCCTCAGGGTCTACTGACCACTGGTTACATCATCCTCCTGTCCCGGGTTGGAGAGAGCGTAGCTGCCGAGATGAGGAAATCGCTCTTTGCCTCATTGCTAAGGTTTGTTTTTGTCGATTGTTAATTGCGCCATAATACCATGTCGTAAGTTTTGACTGTCTATAGCTGCTATAACGTTAAGTGAGAACTTGTTTCGTGGGCGTTCCACAGTATTACATGTAACTATAAATGGTTAAAAAGTACAACTTGTTATTTAATGCATTAAAAAAAAACAACTGTAATTGTTGTCAAGTTAAATGTTGGTGCTTTGACCCCTCGTATGAAAGTACCGTAACACAAAGACCAGTGTATATCGTGTACAGTGTACATGTCAAATGAGATATGTTTGTTATTACGTTCTCCTGCAGACAGGATGTTGCGTTCTTTGATGCCAATAAGACGGGGCAGCTAGTTAACCGCCTCACTGCTGACATTCAGGAGTTCAAGTCTTCATTCAAGCTGGTTATCTCTCAGGTAAGGGGTGAAATTTTGGCTCCATACGCCAACCTCTAGAATCTATAGAGTCCCTATATCCTGCTACAGTTCCTCCAGTTGTACGAAAACATTTGGAATTTTACTGGATTTCTGTATTAATTTTTTTTTCCTTTATAAACCAATCAGATTTATGTGTGTCTTTGTTGGGTCAAGCTGTCTAGGCACTGAGGCAGCAATGCTCCCACCACCATGCTTCACAGTTTTCATCGAAACCGTTTATAAACTCCTTACAAAGCGCTGAAACTGGAGGCTCCTTCCATAAATGTTGCATAAACGTCTCCGCTTTATTGTTTCATGTGCGCATTCTTAGCATACTATGTATTAGAACGAGCGCACTAATATAAACCTGAGATTTTCAGCTGTCAACAGAGATGTGGTATAAATAAAGGTCATATATTTCACAATCCTGCTGTTGTATCCACAGGGTTTACGGAGCGTCACGCAGACCGTCGGCTGCTTCGTGTCACTGTACGTGATCTCTCCGAAGCTGACGGGCCTGATGGTGGTGGTGCTGCCGTGTCTCGTTGGTGCTGGCGCTCTCATCGGCTCCTTCCTCCGCAAGCTTTCTCGGAAAGCCCAGGAACAGGTCAACACAAGCTTCAGCAACTACACGTCGGGCCAGTTTAATGGTTCATCCAACAACCAGAATTTGGGTTTCTATAAGGATATCATGAGCGTTTATCTGGTTTTGCTCGTAGGTATCTAAAGCTACAGGCGTCGCCGACGAGGCTCTGGGGAACGTACGAACAGTGAGGGCCTTCGCCATGGAGGACCGAGAACTGGAGTAGGTCCATCATTGTTCTTTACATTCACAAACATCTTCTTGGCATCTTCTTGTCCTATAAGTCGCTGTGTAAGTTGTTACTATAGAAACAGAGTTAGTATAGAACATATTAGAATGGGATGTTGACCAATCAGAATCAAGAGTCTTACAGTCGGGATTTATTGTGTCCGTTACAGGACGTTCTCCGCAGAGGTTGAGAAATCTGCCATGTTGAACGAAGCTTTAGGAAGAGGAATCGCAGTGTTCCAGGGACTTTCGAACATCGTATTGAACTGTGAGTGTTAAATAAACTAATATCAATCAATGTCGAGTAATATTCATGTTAGAGTCGCATGAATTCTTTAATCTTTGATCGTCAGGTTTAGTTCTGGGCACTATTTTTGCCGGCGGATCCTTAATGGCGCATAACAACATGACCCCGGGTGACCTCATGTCATTTTTGGTCGCCTCGCAAACAGTTCAAAGGTCAGCCTGCTCACAGCACAGATCTCACTTATCTCGAATTACTTCAACGCTCTGACACTTCATCTCTCGTCCTCTGCAGATCCCTGGCCAGCATCTCCATTCTGTTCGGGCAGGTGATTGACATTGTGTTAACCACACTTCTACATATTGTGTAATGCAAAAAAAAAAAACAACAACATGACCCCTCCCATGCTGTTAAAGGAAAATAATCAATGACAGAAGGGTGTGATGAAGCAGACTTACTGTCACCATCCTTTACCAATAACTGATTTATTCCTCTTATACTACAGCAATTTGCCATCGATTACGATTTTTATTTACTAAACAACAACGTGTCAATTCTTTATCCGTTTATAGCTACATTTAATGTTGTGGAACGTGGAATCGACATCAGAATTAAGATTTCACCAGAGTTATCAACCAGGATGTTCTGAATGATCTGTTTTCTTGCTCAGATGGTGAGAGGTATGAGTGCAGGTGCCCGTGTTTTCGAGTACATGACCTTGGAACCTACCATTTCCCTAAGGGGCGGGGGACGGATTCCACGCGAGTCTCTGACCGGACGAGTAGACTTCCTGAACGTCGACTTCAGGTACACGGTAGACGTTCTCCGCTGCCTTTTACGTAACATTTCTCATCTTTAAGGATGATTTTGAGGTCACGTTATAATGTTTTGTAGTTACCCGACGAGACCTGGCAACCAGATTCTGAAGAACCTCAACCTGACTCTACCTCCATGTAAAACGGTGGCTATAGTCGGAGAATCCGGTGGAGGTAGTGTGTGCGTTTGTGCTGAAGTTTAATGTACAGAAATGTTCACCATTATATTTGTACTTTCCACACTACCGCGAGTTGCCGTTATTTTTAGCTGCTATAGAAACGATTTGTCTCTGTGCTGCGCCTCAGGTAAATCCACGGTGGCGGCGCTGCTCGAGCGCTTCTACGACCCGAACAGTGGAGTGGTCATGCTGGATGGCCTGGACGTCAGGACACTGGACCCCTCCTGGCTCAGGGGTCATGTGATTGGATTCATTAGTCAGGTACGTTATAATAAACTGTAAATCTTTTCAGAACAGGAAAAGAATGATATTGAAACAGGTTTTGTAGGTAGATATAGCGATTCAGTTTGTCTCTGTGTCTTTTTACCTGTCTGTCTTTCTATGCATCTCTATTGGTACCTGTCTTTCTGTCTGTATGCCTTTATACCTGTCTCCCTGTATCTCTGTGCCTGTCTTTCTGTCTCTGTTGGTCTGTGTGTTTATCTGTATGGGCTTCTGCCTCTTTTTCTGTCTGGCTGTCTGACTTTTTACCTGTCTGTTTGTCTCTCTTTGTCTTTATCTGTCTGTGTGTCTCCCTGCCTGTCTGTCTGTCCACGTCTGTCTGTCTCCCTGCCTGTATGTCCATGTGCCTGTCTGTCTCCCTACCTGTCTGTCTGTCTGTTTTTACAATTTTCTGTCTGTCTGTCTCCCTGCCTGCCTGTCTGTCTATGTGTATGTCTGTCTGCATGGCTTACTATCGGTCTTCCTGTCTGTCATGCTATATGATTACCTACCTGTCTGTCTGTCTGTTTGTTTTTATTATCTGTCTATTTGCTTATCTACCTGTCTGTCTGTCTGTCTGTCTGTCTGTCTTTTCTATCTGTATATCTAACATCCTCTCTGTCTGTCTGTCTGTCTGTCTTGTTGTCTGTATATATGTCTACCTACCTCTGTTTCTTTTTATCTACCTGTATGCGTGTCTACCTGTCTGTCTGTCTTTTCTACCTGCCTATATTTCTACCCGCCTGTCTGTCTGTCCTTTTGTTTGCTACGGATTTACCAAGCTGTTTGTTTCTGGCAGGAGCCGGTCCTGTTCGGCACCTCGGTGATGGAGAATATCCGATTCGGTAAGCCAGCTGCCACGGACGCTGAAGTGATGGCTGCAGCCAAGCAGGCCAACGCCCACACCTTCATCACCAACTTCCCCGACGGCTACGACACCGTAGTGGGTGAGTGCTGTGTTTTAAACTAGAGAATCCCGAGACGAGATCAGGGTTACACCGTAGCAATAGAAGGAAGTGGGAGGGGATAATCCATCCTTCACCGGTACTTAACTGAGTAAAACTCCGTCCAGGTGAGCGAGGTGTGACCCTGTCAGGAGGGCAGAAGCAGAGGATCGCCATTGCCCGTGCTCTCGTGAAGAACCCCAGCGTGCTGATTCTGGACGAGGCCACGAGCGCGCTGGACGCCGAGTCGGAGCACGTGGTGCAGGAGGCGCTGGACCGAGCCACGGAGGGACGCACCGTCCTCATCATCGCCCACCGCCTCAGTACCATCCAGGGGGCGGACCTTATCTGCGTCATGAGCAGCGGCAGAGTGGTGGAGGTGGGGTGTAGGAGCGATAACTGAGGAATAAATAAAATGCTTGGGGGTGCGATGTTACAAGAAAATTAATCAACAACATGTTTTATTCTTCATACACAACAGCTTTTTGCCAACAACTGCAATGTCTTATTTGTTAAAGAACGACGCCTTCTGACCAATCAGAATCAAGAATTCTGAACAGGGTGACGAAAACCGGTATCTTGAACATGCCATCTTAGGAAGGTGTGCTTCTTCTTGACAGGCTGGAACTCACCTGGAGTTGCTGAGAAGAGGAGGTCTGTACGCCGAGCTGATCCGAAGACAGCGAGCTAACGACCAGAAGTGAAGCCTTGAGCAGAGGAAGTGCAGCAGATCCGAGTTACCTGGCTGTAAATGATGTTTATAACCGCATCATACTGTATTTACCATCATTTAATGCTTTTATCGTTCTAAAGAGGTGGTCGATTTTTACCCGCATTTGATTCGACGAGTCGTTAAAGCTCACGTCTTCAACTTGGAAACATTTTAACTACTATCTTTTAAAAATCTGATCGTTTCCATGATGTGTATACCTACGTATGTGTATAGTACATTTTAAATGTTTAATTTGTAAAAATAAAGAATGTGAATAAATCTGTGGTCATACACTGGAACGGAGATGAGCATTTTGATGTTAATAGCCCAATTAAACACTATATGTTGTATTTAAATCTGTATTTGAGGCAGAACATTTTATATATAACAGCACCATCACGTGTCTAAACTATCTTCCTCCATTCCATAAATTTCAACACCATTTTTAACACGCTCTCGCCGACTTCCCCTTTCACTGAGAACCTCTCAACGTTTAAGGGTCATTTTAAACCGTTTTTAGGTCCATGGAAGTTTATGAGATGGCCGATTCGATGTTTGTGGTACCATTTAGCTCTTGGACCCCTATAGTTTGGGCAACGTGGTCGTGAGCTCATTGGTCAGTATGTCCCTATCAAAGCATATGAAAATAATGAAGAAAGAACAAAAGCCTTTTGTTTCGCGAAAGTCAATAGAGCGTAGGTCTTTTCTTTCCTGGTTCCTGAACGAGAGGGGGGGAAAAATCGCAGCTACAAATTTAAAATAAAACGAATAGCCAGGACACGTAATGTTTTCATCTCAATTTGTCCACCCTGGTAGGATTATCGTGAGAGAATCTTATGTATAAAATGCAAAATACAGAACGGCACTCAGATTTACACACCTGCAGTTAGGGTGGCACAAAAGACCTGAAACTAGCCTGAACTGTGGTGCGCACGCATTTCTGATTTTTCGGTATCCACGATACGCCTTTCCTCATGGACAGTATGCTCTACTGATTCCCTTCTCTCTTACAACAGAAGACAGACACATTGGGCCTCGGTTATCAAAGCCGGATACGACTGGATTCATGCGTTAAAAACGCTCATACAAAATTTGGCGTTCATGAAACTCGAAAAAAAATGTTCGTAGCCTACTCGTGCTCCTGAGTGCGTGTACATTTACGCATGAGAAGACTAACTAACGAAAACCTCGACTTGATCGACTTCAAATCATATAACCTGGATGGATTACTGTGCTTTTATATCTGGAATATACTGCGGAGATAAAATTGCGTATCTTTATTACGTATAGCATCACGACAGTGTCCAGAGCGACGTATAGAAGTGGTTTGGAGTCTCTATCAAAAACGCATCCTCAACACACATGCTAGTTCACTAGGTCAGGGACGGAGAGTAGCATCAAGAACAGTTTTTAAAAAACCAGTCGTTTTATATTATTGGCAGTAATAAAAGAATATAATTATTGCCCATTGTCTGCATTTACATGTTGCCTTTGTTTGCAGAAATTGATTCGATTTAATCCAGACTGCTACAAAACAAGATCTGAGTATTTTCAAACTAGCTCAAAAAAACCCACAGGCTTGCTTTTTCAACCTGCAACCTTGGCAACCCTAAGTATATATAGGGTCTGTATATTACTGAAGAATAACACAGTCTTGTTTGAGATATAGAATGTCCCAGAATGGTAGTACCTTTACATAACATATGAAATAAAAATACTTAAGATATAAAAGATCCGACGAGATGATACAGGTACCGTCACGAAAGCATTGTATGATATAAAATAATACGTGTTAAGCCAGTGGGATCAGGTTACAGTCCGTACGACCCACAATGCATCACCACGCTGACCTTATTGTTTATTTATCTACAGTGTAAATACTGTGTAACAATAGTATTGTACTGAAACGTCTACTCCACCTAGCTCCACCTAGGGTAGTGCTTCCTGCCCGACCTCAATTATTCCACTAAAGAGATCTCACAACGGATTAAGATATTTACCTTTATGTATTTTCACAATGGACGAGGATTCCGCACAAGACAAAAACCAAAAAAATTACAAATAAAAATGTCCCAGAAACTGAACCTTTTGCAAAAACGACTCTTTTGTTTCTCATAGGATGACCGCTGTGTCCTCGTTGATGTTCCCTCATGACGTTACAGCACCAGTTCCTTCACAAGCCTTTATTGTTTCTCTCTTGTCAAGTTAATAAGACCCAAAAAAAAAAACGCAGGTTGTCATGTTACCGAGAAACTCCTCCACCCTGAAGACTTTCCTGTGGTGGAAAACCTCCTGATTGTTACGCAATCGCTGGCACTGGAGACTCCTTCTAGAAATGCTACAGTAAATAAACATTTCCTCACAGAAAACTTCAATGTATCAATTCATTTTTTGAGGTTTTTTTTTTTTCTTTCTTTAAAAAATGTTTTTCAATTAGCAGAGCGGTTGTTATGGAAAATAAATCAACACCCAATGTACTGTACATATAAGCAATAGGGATGCTAGTTGACGAGACTTTTTTTGGTCGTAGCATGTAGCACGGTTCACACGTTATCATTGCGTCGCTGTCTTTTCACATGTTTTGATGTTTGATGTTTTATGTCCTGTCCACTTCAAAACAAAGACAAAAAAAACAGGATGTTGGACAATTAGCCCTTTCGAAAATGCCAGTGAATAATGAGCACATCCTGAGTTCATTTCCTAGGAATTTGTGTGTGTGTGTGTGTGTGTGTGTGTTTATGCGTTTAAGGACATAAATGCATCCGTGGTATGCACGTGAAATTTCCCCTCCATTAAACATCAGCGTCACTGTGTCTAGATCTTCGAATATACAGTATGCATCTGTAGGATGTGTGTGCAATTTCTTGTTCGGTAAGGTCCATGAGTGAGTCTGTGTGTGTGTGTGTGTGTGTGTGTGTGTGTGTGTGTGTGTGTGTGGGTGTGTGAGGTCATGTACACACTCAGCTCTACTAATTCACAGGGATTTGAACGCACACCCTTCTAGAGCACAATGTCACCTGATATCATATCCTGCATCTATTTATCTGTAATAAAATGTAACAAAAGCACCACACACACACACACACACACACAAATACAACAGACGAGTGTGTGTACGGAGGATGTGGATGTATTGTGGACGATGAAAGGAACAGGAGCACGGTCCGACCAGCTATTCGACATTCTTGTAAAATAATAAACACTGCTTAATGAGGTCACATGGTCTATGTGTGTATTTCTAATTAGTTTTATATATATATATATATATATATATATATATATATATATATATATATATACATATATATATATATATACTGTGTATAATTTCTTTCTTTTAATGAATCAAATGAATCTCAACCTGCTTCTGAAACTTGTGCAGCTTGTGCCATTCTTTCTCTCGATCTCACACACCCACACACACATTCACACACAAACACACACACGTTCAGAGCCGATGACACTCCCAGCTTGATGCATTTTAAAGATGAAAGGGAGGCACAGTCCCATCAGTGAGAATTTCACACACACACACACACACACACACACACACACACACATACGCATACAGCAAAGGAAAGCCGTAGCTACAGACGTCTCCGTGGCGAAAATGAAACAACCCCGAGCAGGAAACACGACAGGAAGAGGGGCAGCGAGTGTGTAAACTTACTCTCTAATCTTCCTCGCTAAACTTCAGTACCGCTGTGAAGGATGGACTGCAATGGAGGTGCTGAGAAGAAGACTTACATGACCACCATTACCTTGGAGTTGAAGCCATCAGGAGAATCTCCAACTCCAGGATGTGGGGCGAGGAACACGGAGAACGGGATGGCGCTGAAAGACAAAGAAAAGACAGGTGTGGGTGCATGTAAAGGTCAGTTAGAGATGATTGTAGACCACAGACTTTATACCGTTCCAGTTAAACGTTCTTGAATGGTCTTGGTAGAAAAAAAAAAAAACAACTAGGTGTGAGTACATTAATTCTGGAAAAAGCACACAGCATGTTTATCTCAGACTGACTAGGAGTGTTTTACTTATGAACTGAACACTATAGGTAAGACCTTAAGTACAAAAAAAACAGTCTATGGTAGAAGAATAGAAAGAGAACAGAAAGGCTGGTGAGAGAAAGACTGATATAATAAAAGAGATACCAGGAACTTGTCTCATGGATGTTTTACAACATTAAAAAGTAATTACAAATGGATAAAAAAAAAAGTATGACCTATTCTTTAATTAATAAACTGCTGTGGTATAAGAGGAATAAAACTCGTCAGGACGTGCTGTTGTTGGAAAATAATCATCTTCAGGATGGCGTTATAAGGGAAAGATCATACAAACATAAATATGTGAAATATATGTATATGCATACAATACCAGAATAATAAATATGTATATTTATTCATACGGGAGCACGGTGGCTTAGTGGTTAGCATGTGGTTTAGTGGCCTCAACCTCCGGCTTTGGGGATTCCAATCCTGCTTTCGCCCCGTGTGCACGGAATTTGCATGTTCTCCTCGTGCTTCGGGAGTTTCCTCCCCAGTCCAAAGACGTTCGCTGTAGGCTGATCGGCATTTCCAAATTGTCCGTAGTGTGTGAGTGTGTGTTCGATTGTGCCCTACAATGGGTCGGCACCCCGTCCAGGGTGTCCCCCACCTTGCACCCCGAGCTCCCTGGGATAGACTCCAGGCTCCAATTCCAGGATGGATGGAATTTATTTATACTCATGCAAAAGCTCTGATACCAACATCCAATACCACATGACATCACTTGCTGAATGAAAATATCCACAGGAGGCACCACAGCATCTTCGTACAATACAAATAACCTAGCAAAACATCGTAAACAAAGTAGTGTGTGGAAGGGTGGAGCAGTGCAGAGAAGCTATCGCACATATGAGCAGTTCAATTCAGCGAGCACTGAGACACATGCGCAATTCCTTTCCCTTCTAAGTGCAATTCATGGGACCTTACACTCATCTTTAATGATCAGTACTCCCTGATATTGCCCCACACGCTCATGTTGACCATCCTTGTAGCATCTTAAACATAAAACCTCGCTTTGCTTGCTAGCTTTTTACTCACACATTGCTAGCAGTGCACGGCAGCATCAACAAAATAAAATAAAAAGAAATAAAATTGTAACAGGGCCTCCTTAAGCAATACTATATACAACTATGAAGAAGTGTCTTAAAATGGCAATGAAATATGCGGCAAGATCTTATAAGATCTTAAGTTATAATTTCTAGCTAAAGTTACACAACAAAAGGAAAAATGCTACCTTTTTTTTATTTATTAAATAGCTTTTCAATTCAAGTCTTTGACTATCATTAGCCATTAATTGCACCTCGCTGGAGGTCACATGACTGATTCAGCCTTTCCCACCTGTCCCATATGTACCTGAATTGTCCCTTTTAACCTGTTTGGTCTGTTGTTTGTCCACACTTTAGCCGTTACACCCAAGAGACGAGCCGCCAGTGGAACAGGTGAGTGTTTGGTACTTTCACTTGACAATCTATGCCATGTTTCTTTGTTTGTCATAGCTGGCTTTCTCCAATGTTGGTTTTCTCAAGTGTTGTTTGACTAGCTAACTTTTTCAAAGTAAGTAATAAGTTTGGCTAATACTAATACTAATAATGTGAAACATAACTAGATCTATAATAAGTCTGATTTAAAATAACTCCGACCTTGCTGAAGTCTGAAAGCAGATTTTCAAACCAAACTTGGACATTAGCAGCTAAATGATTAGCAGGACACATCATCTTGGCTTTCTTGTGCATTCTCACCTTTCTCATGTTAGAACTGACTCCAGCCATTTGTTATTCAAACACAAATTAGCACTTTATTTCAGCTAGCTAGTTAACAAGAACTACAGCCATGTTTCCATTTTGCTAACAATGACTAGCTAGGTGAAGGCCTAGCTGTGGGTCAGTGCAAACTAAATACGTCAGCATGTTTGAACAGCATGAGTGTATAGATGTGGTTCTGTGTTCTGAGGATTCAAGTCTGTGGTGTTGGCTGTGTGAGAGTTTGCACCAAAAGTTTCATTTTGACACTCATGACTGTGACAAGCTTGATGGTGGCATCACGTGTGGTTTGCTAACTTCTCAGCTGCCGTGTATAACAGAGTTGGTTGTTCTCAGCTATCAGACTTTTTGTCGTTTGTTTCTGCCTTTAAGCTCAGGGTTGTCCAACCTGTTGTGTTCACTGTGGTGCGCACGCAATTCCGACATACGTCTTTTTATCATCACCTAGTAAGGCCATTATCCTCTCAAGCTTTACAGAAAAGAAATACAGAAATGGTTCTGTGCACACATAAACTGTCTACACCAACACTTTCCTTTTCTCAGCCTTTTTTTTGTCACATTTGGTTAGATTTACATCCAACTATTTGCAGACTGTTTGTATGCTAACCCCCAAAAAAACACACCCCAAGATTTGCTTGTTCCACCCGTAACCTTGTTCCAAATCTATCCCATGTTGCCTTAAAAACCACAACCCTAGTAACCCCTGTTTAAGCCTGAATGTTAGCATTCGGGTCAGAGACACTGCCTGTGAAGGTACAAACTGGTTTGAAAGACCTTTTTTGATGTTAAGCTCCTGGAAATAAGTGATTTTAGTTGACCAGACTTGGGTTTGGTCCAAATTGAAACCAAATTTTTTGTTCTATTTCACACCTCCTAACAGCCAGGAGCAGTGAGAACCACCTAGATCCCTTCTTGTGCTCATGCACCTTCAACAAAGTCATAAAGTGACCATTTAACTCGGTGGTTGACATAAGTACTGTTGGTCATTGTTCCCGTTCTTCACGTACTCCTTGGTGCTGTCTACAGTCCGATCACAAGGTAACCTGTCCTCCAAAGCTGGTGATGATCTCCTATCATCTCCTTTGGTCAGAAAGGGAGGTCTAAAAGACTTGCACAATGATGCAGAAGTTGGGATGAAGTATACCCTCAGTCTGCACCTGGACGTACCACAGCTGGACCTCTTTGCAATCCCAAACTGACTCACTGTGGAATGTGGTTCCTCCTGGGGATGTACTGTATATCTGTGGTTTTAGGAACACTGGATTAATCTACCAGTGGTGACCCGGTGGGAACTCGGGCAAGAAGGTTTCAAGGAATGATGGCCATGACGACGATGGTATTTATATCGATTGCTACGTCATACAGTGACTTTGTTGAACATCTCACACGCAGAAGAAGGTATCCAGATGATTCTTACCACCCCTGGTCCATATATAACTAGCATTTTCAATGATGATCACCTAGAATAGGTTGTTTCTCTTGAAAAACTTTGAGTTAACTGTGAAACTAAGGACCTGCTGAGGTGGGGGGGGGGTTTGTGGCCATGCCTTGTCAAAAAAAAAAAAAACTAACACGTTACCTCCGTGGCTCTATAGGAAACATCAATGTATCTATTTTCTGTATGCTTATACCAGATGCCAGGTCTTTAGATGTGAATATACAGTACAATTTGGGTGTTTTTGTAGGAAAGGGAATTTATAACTCTCAGTTTCCTAATCACCATTTCTATCTCCCAGTGTAGTGGACGCAGGGTGTGGTCAAGATCCAGTGATCTGATATGAAATGATTTCCGTCCAACCCCTCATTTCTGCCTGGTTCTCTCTCTCAGGCCCTGCGGTTGAGTTTGTGGACCCTCTGGACAAGGTCCAGGTGCATGTCGGGGAGACGGCACGACTTTCTTGCTCCTTCAGCTGCTCGGGGCCTACAGCATCCTGCTGGATCCACAACAGGAAAAAGGTCTCAAGTTTTTTTGTTCTCTTTCAGTGTTGCAGTTCAAAAACATTCTGAAGCATTGTTGAGTCTGTAGGGGAAATTATTCCTGCTGCGAATCACCTTGGAAAGTCTTGAATCATTCATTCAAAGTCAGAGCTGTTGGGATTTGGCGCTATTTGGCGGGATTTGAAGTTTTCTGTGAAGAGATGTTTGTTTAAGATTCATGGAAGGAGTCTCCAGTGTCGGCATAAATGGAAAGCCTTCAGGATTTCTTGCACTTTGCAGTTTCTCAGTAAGAAAGAAAAAAGATAAGTGGTGTCTGGAACTAACTTGCCATGCAAGAGGTTCCACAACATTAAATGTAACTATAAATGGATAAAAAGTATGATGTGTGGTTCTTAATATTTTATTTGTAATTTTAATAGCAGGAACTCTTTCTGAAAACCCACCAAACCATTTCTTTCCCCTCTTTTTATTTCCTTATAGGTTGTCGTGGAGGGAGATCGAACTCGCATAGAGTGCAGCACTAGTGGCAGCGTCTTGACCATCTCTGAAGTTCTTCCTGTAGATGTAGGAATCTACACAATCTTTGTTCAAACTCGACGAGGCATCGCTCAACATACAATTCTTCTCAGCATTAACGGTGTGACAACTAATCCTGTTCTTTTTTACTTTAGCAATAGTGAAGCTGTCGATACTACTCAAATTCTCAAGTTGGTCCCTTTTGTTTTTGTTTTGGTTTTTTTTCCCATCCTTTCCTCAGATCGACCGGAACGCCCGGCGTCGTGTCCAGTCGTGTCCCAGCTGACTCCCAGTTCTTTAGTTCTGTCCTGGAGTGGACCGAGTTACGATGGTGGTTCACCAATCACAGATTACGTGGTAGAGATGCAAAGTTTGGGGTCAACTGAATCTGGGGACTGGACCGTGCTTACTAACCAGTGTAAGGACACGACGTACCGGGTCCGCTCGGGCCTTGACGCGCAGGGCGAGTACCGCTTCCGTGTACGAGCCTGCAACGCTGTGGGGGTCAGCGATCCCAGTGAAGAGTCGGATTGCATCAAGATGGATACAGCAGGTACACACTAGCTACAGCTTTACTTTAGGAATGAGACGGATGTCACATGAGGCATGTGGAGTTTATCTGTTCTGTGAAATACTTTATGCCTCACATCCTTGGACAAACAGAAAATTACTATAACCAGAAACACTCATTTCTCAGGGGAGCCACAGGAGGAGACTCCTACACAAGTTGATATTGTTGTTGACACCACGCACAAAGTTAAAGACTGCTACAACATCCATGAAAAATTAGGAGTGTGAGTACGTTCTTAAGCCGTGACACAGCAACTTGTGCTATAAAGACACATTTCAGCTTATAATACAATGATTCCACACTGTGAATCCGGTAGTCTGTTTTTTCTTTGCACAGAGGGAAGTTCGGCCAGGTGTTCCGACTGACCCATAAGGAGACGGGTCGCGTGTGTGCCGGAAAGTTCTATCGTGCGATCGGGACCAAGGACAAAGAAGCAGCTAGAGAGGAGATCAAGCTGATGAAGGAGCTGCACCATCCGAAGCTGGTGCAGTGTCTGGGAGCGTTCGACACCCGCTCGGAGATCACCTTGATCATGGAGTAGTGAGTGTCACGATACAGAGGCGCTTTAGTCTCTTTCACCTCCTTATCTGTACACACGGTGAAGGCATCGTGATCGCTCCTTTTATATAATAGTTACAACACATGAACATATTTCATTTGTTCCAGCATTGCCGGTGGTGAGCTCTTTGAACGTATCGTGGACGATAATTTCGAGCACACGGAGCCCAACAGCATGCAGTACATGCGGCAGATCCTGGAAGGCATCCTGTATCTTCACCGCAAAAACATCGTCCACCTCGACCTGAAACCCGAGAACATAGTGTGCCTCAACGCCACCGGGACGCTCATAAAGATCATCGACTTCGGCCTGGCCAGAAAAATCGGTGAGTTGTCTGTGTGTGGCGTCATGGGGAAAAACTCCTCACGTGGATAAATTTATTATTATTATTTTTACTTTTCTACGATGTCCCTTTTACTAATAGTAACAATAATTAGAACGAGCTGTGATTTGTTGAAGCCAAAAGTACTTTGAGAGCTGCTGTTATAGAAAGTTAATCAATACCAACTGACCAATCAGAAACAAAAATTCAACAGCAGTGGTGTTTGACGCTGTTTATTCCACAGCGTGACCGAATTCTCGAATCTGATTGGTCAAAAGGTGTGCATTATTTCTGTATAACAGAACAGTAGTTCTGGCTGTAACATGAACAACAGGTATATTAATATGCTCGTTCTAATACGTTATTGTTTCTGTAGGTAACAACTCGGACACGCCGCATAATCTAATCTACTAAAACAGATTTAAAAACTAAACAGATTTTAAAAAAACATGTAAACGTGATGTGGTGAGGGTTTTTATTTTGTTAAGAGATATATGGTAAGGTCTCTGTAACAGTCACAGTCCTTTGCAAAGTTTCCCAGCACAGGAAAGTCTCCAGGGAAGGGTTGTTTATGCTTTCCTATTTCTCTAGGAGCTGAAATTCATAAAAAAAAATTTTAAAAATTCACCTAATTTTTTTCTATAGGTCATGTTTTATATCTTTTCACAATATGCGGAATAATTAATAATTAATCTGAATAAATGATCTGAATAAAATCTCTACATATCTACATGAAATATGGGCGTATGTTTAAAATATTTTCATTCTTTGCTCTGATGGGCATCAGAATACACCCGAACGCTTTTTGATCGGTTCCCACAGAACCTGGAAAGTCTCTTAGGGTGATGCACGGCACGCCCGAGTTTGTGGCTCCGGAGGTGATCAGCTACGAGCCTGTGAATCTGGAGACCGACATGTGGAGCATCGGGGTGATCTGCTACATCCTGTAGGTACCGGTTGGCGCTGGTTTGTGTTGAACGCGTGTGGGGTTTGTGTTTAACCTCTTTCTGTCTCACGGTCAGACTGAGCGGAGAGTCGCCGTTTCAGGGAAGCTCGGACGTCGAGACTCTTGCGCTGGTCACCGCTGCAACCTGGGAGTTCGTCCCAGAGTTTGATGACATCACTGACGAGGCCAAAGACTTCATCTGCAAGCTGCTGAAGAAGGAGAAAAGGTTCGCTGTGCACTACATCATGCACTACTGTTTTTTTTTGTTTTTTTTTCCCTGTTGTATGGATGTATACATGTTGATAATGTTATTTCTTTATTTCTCCCTCACACACACACACACACACAGGGAGCGCATGTCCTGTGAACAGGCTTTGGCTCATCTGTGGATGGCTTCGCCCTCTGGACGAGTCACAAAAACCTTGAACAAAGACAAGATGCGACGTTTCCTGGCCAGGCAAAGATGGCAGGTGTGTGTGGGAATGAGTCAGCTTATGGACCATGTGACTTTTATTCTTCTTTAGAGTTCGAGGCTTAGTGTTTTGTCCGGAAGAACCAGTCCAGAATTTTACACTTAATAATTCCGAATTGTGACACAATGTTGACGTTTCATAATACGATCAAGCTTGACGGAAGTTTGGTGTGATGTTGCAGAAAACCGGTAAGGCCGTGCTGGCGCTGAAGAGGATGGCGCACCTCTCCAACAGATCGGACGGCTCGGATTCTCCTCCCAGCCACGTGAATGGTAACGCACTCGATGGTAACCGTACCTGTTTGTAATAAACACCGACACCACAGCGGTACCTTTTGGGTTGTTTTTGTTTACAGACACGGGTCTGGGGAAGGAGGCCAAAGAGGCTGTTATGGCTCTGGAGCAGCAGCTGAGGAGCGAGCCGAATTTCCCACAAACCCTTCACGACCTTACGGAGCCCTGCGGCGCTACTGTACACATGGCCTGCATCATACAAGGTAACGAGACAAGGATTCATAACCTGAAAGAGTTATAGTCCTAGAGTGGTCTAGGTTGCATTAAAGAACACAAAAACAATCTGTGAGTCAAAGAACACTTTCAAACAACATTGCTGTTGAATTATTATTATAATATATATATTTTATTATGATTGCAAAGAAGGTCCCTGCAGACAATCTTCAGTGTGTCTAAGTTTCCTCCATTCATCGACTTTTCTTTTCTGCAGGTTATCCCGTCCCGGAAGTGGTGTGGCTGCTTGACGACGTGCCTCTGGAGGAGACTGAGCGTGTGCAGATAGAGTACAAAGAGGACGGGCTCTGTACGCTCACCCTCACCCGGGTGCAACCGAGGGATTCTGGGATATACGAGATCCGAGCCTCTAACCACCTGGGTCAGGCGCTGTGTTCGGCGAGGCTCACTGTGGCCAACTAGAGGCGTGGAGCTTTGAGGAAAACCGGGGGGAAAGGTGTGGTTGTGCAGAGCCGCAATTTGGAGTTCCTGAACAAGGATCCAGTGCAGCCGAAAAAGAAATCTTGATGAGGATTAAGGTCTTCGGGTAACGATGTCACGATGCACTTGACCACAAAGGCACTTCGATGCACGATTCACAGCCGTTCTCAGGATACTCGAGAAAGACGTTCTTTTTTTTTTTTTTCCATCTTAATTTTCTACCACTGTTATCACTTAAGGACACGTCTGCATTATTATCTATTAAGTTAAATGTTCACAATATACACCGACCACTTTATTAAAACACCTGTATCACGTCCACCTAACAATTTGACATGTATTTCTGCTCACCGCGGTTGTAAAGAGTGATTATTTGAGTTATCGTAGCCTTCCGGTCATCTCGAACGAGCAAGACCGTTCTCTTCTGGCCTCTGAGAGCTGGATGTTTTTTGTTTTTTTGCACCATTCTGTTATGCGTGACAATCCCAGGAGATCAGCAGCTTGTGAACTACTTAAACCAGCCCCTCTGGCACCAACCACCACGTGACAGTCACTGAAATAACATTCTGATGTGAACACTGACTGTAGCTCTTGAAGTTTTATGCAGCGTGCGCTGCTGCAACATGATTGGCTGACTGGACAGTTACACAAATGAGAAGGCGTAGAGGTATTCCTGATAAAGTGGTCGGTGAAGCTGTGTGCATACATAAAGCTATAATTTTATATAAGCTCTTGACTCATAAGAATTTGTACTGTCATGAGATTTTAATTTAATAAAGAATTTAATGTACTTAATGAATTTTCCCCTCGCCCTGCGAATGGCCTGGCATCCAATCCAGTGTTTGTTCCTGCCTCGGACACGGTAAACTTTCGTTTCCACACATCTCCCGGACACGCCTCTCCTTCCGGATGAGGAGCGGCAGAGAGATTCATCTGGCTCATCACTAGCCCACAGTTTTGAAGGATGTGATTCGGACGATCGTATCGTTACAGCTTGATTTATTCTGCCGTTTTATGAAACCGTTCATGTTTGGACAATGCTAAACTAGAAAGCTAGATTTCCAAAAGTCTCTGCTTACCTGCTTAGCTACACCTGCCTCGCAGTCAAAAATCTGTCAAAATACAAAGCTAAAGGAGCAATCATTGGAAAGGAGACATGACTCGGTCAGGGGTTAAAGATGTTTCCGTTCTTTCTCATTTATGTGCTGAAACCTAATTCAATGTGGTGTTTGGGTGAGCAAGTAAAAGAAAAGCTAAAACTACGAAGCATGATATTTTAACTAACACACCCCTAAATTGCTTTAAAGGTCAAGAAATTCCTCATAAACCATAAGGGCTCTTAATCCTGCAGGCTTTAAGGAGTGTTTCAGGAAACACCTGGCTGTAACGTGTTAAAAAATATCTGACCAGTGAATTGATTTGTGTGAAACCTCGAATCAGGGGGCAAAGCGCAGGCCACTCGATCTTAAACATTCTGCTAGGAGAAGCCTGTGATGTAGAATTAACCAGTGACGTGTGTGTGCACGTGTGTGTGTGTGTGTGTGTAAATCAGTCGTCTTGAAATCCAGTTTCCTCTTTTCTCTGCTGTATCCGAACTTGAAGTAAATTCCAGGCTTTTTCGACCTGTAGATTTACACACACACACACAAAGAGCATGATTACGCACAGCAATATCTCACTAACCCAATACTCTAAAGCTGTATGTACGTAACATCTCTATAAATACATATGTTTGGATTTGTATCATCATGCATAGCATCATTTATGATTATTATCTAAAAGCAACATGGACACTGCTTGGGCATTTTCATGTGAATTAAAAAAATAATAATCGATATTAAATCAGATTTATATAATTAAGAATGGCAACCATTTTGATTGAGTGCGTACCTGTTTCTGAGTGATGTCCGATTCCCACAGTGTACACAGAACCACGTTGGCCCGCTCCACCAGCTGCACATTAGACCACTGACTCTGTAATCTCCTCAGCGCATCCTCCTGACTCACCCCATCCCGCTGCACTATACGCCGCATGGCCTGATGAGTGGAGAGAGAGAGAGACTGATGGATTCTAGTGAGTTTTAATTGGAAAGGTGAGGCATGCACTAAAGATGACATCACCTCTTCCTCTGGTATAATGGCCACCCAGACCTCGTGAACCATCTCTGTCCATCCAGCCTGCAACAGCACCGCAGCATCCAGCACACACACTCGCTTCCCTGTGTAGAGAGAGAGAGAGAGAGAGAAGAATTTACGCTTGGTTAGAATTCGTGTCCTGAACATTATATCGACTTTCGGATACGATACCCCTGAGAGGATGATCAGAGCAGCTCGGCAACTTTATATTATAAACTAGTTTTGTTCTGACTCAAAAAAATGATTAAAATGGTGTGGAATCTTAAAAGCATTGAAAGAGAGGATGAAGGAAAAGCTTACCGTCTTCTTTAGCTTGCTGTACTCTTTCTTTCACAAGAAGTGCAATCTCAGGCCATACTATATTAGTTAGGGCTTTTAATCGGTCCTATACACACACAAACACACTCTTATGACGTCTTTCCTGGTATTTCCACTGACTTGTTTATTACTGTAGCTAAATCCATTACACAATACAAAAGCTGCAGTTTGTGTTTATGGGGACCAGCAAAATGTCTATACGCACATCTTCTCGCTTCACTGCATTACCTTGTTTCCGAACACCTTCCTCCCCAGGGCTCGTCTGTCGATGGTCTTATCCTCATTCACAACATCTGGCACGGAAGACACAAAAATACATACATATACAAAGTGGGCAATCATGCTTGTGAGAGATAACATGAAAACTGGCACATCCTCACCTGTGCCAAACTCCTGTACGATCCTATGATAGGCAGCCGTGCCTGGTTGGTAAGTTTCGTGGCCGAGCTGGTCTGCGTCGATCCGTGCAGCTCCGAGTCCTTCCAGTCTCCGAACGATGGAGCTCTTCCCGCTCCCGCTGCCTCCTGTCAGGCCAATCACGTACGGGAGCTGAGCGAGAGCGGGGCGAGGCTGATGAGGGCGAGACAGCAGGTCATATCGTTAGTTCCATATCCAAAGTCACTGAATGACAGAGTACTCACAGGATGCAAAAACATATATACATGTATATGAAATGCTATACAATATATAGCAACTTCCTTCACGAAACTTATTATTATTTTAGGCATGTGATAAAAGGTTACCGTAGGAGGGACGAGGAGCGTGCCCAGCAGGCGTGTGCGCAGGCTCGATGAGCTGATCTTCTCCTCCTCGATGTCTGCGTGATGTGCGTCTTTAATCAGAGGAATTTCATACAGCACCAGCTCCGGTAGCCCCTGCACAACAAGTGAAAACAAATATGAAAAAAAACTATACGAGCAATTCCTAGGAAAGCCATATAATTAATTAACCATTAATGGTGTTATGTTACATCGCCTCGTCCTCATCCGTTAATATTCCACTATCGGGAATCAGAGCCGTTATCTCTCGCTCATAAAATGAAGCCATGTTGCTTTTTCGCTGTAAGAATTTACAAAAGAATTTACTAAAAGCATCCACGGTGGCATTAAGGCATTAACGTTTAACTCTTGTACCAAAACCGTCGCATTGCATCACTAACACATGGCCTGGTTACTGATTACACCGAATAAACCAGATACAAAACCATCACCTTCAGTCCAAAGTCCCAGACTGCTACCACTTTTCATTTGATCTGGCACAGAGAACTGCTAGTTTACTTAATATGTTTAAAAATAGATGCTGTCCAAATTCAGTGTCTTACTCCTGCCCTACATGGAGAAATCTATATCGTGAATGTTGATTCCAGTGCCTTTGGAATGCCAGAAAGGTACTTCAGATGGGTGGAATGTGGGATTCATTACACTTACTGTCATTTGTTTTTGGTTTTTTTTGCTGTAGACTGGAGACATTTGGGTTTAAGACCAAAAGATGAATATGAGAAGATAGTTTCAGCTTTTATTTCCTGGTATTTATATGGAACGGCCAAAGTGTGGAGAAAGAAAGGATCTGCTCAGGATCCAAAGCATACAAGCTCATCTGTGAAACATGGTGGAGGTAGTGTCGTGGCTTGGGCTTGCATGGCTGCTTCTGGAACCGGCTCACTAATCTTTATTCACGACGGTAGCAGCAGAATGAATTCAGAAGTTTACAGGAACATTTTGTCTGCCAATTTACAGAGAAATTCATCCGAATTAATTGGGAGGAACTTCATCATGCAGCAAGACAATGATCCAAAAAAGTAAAAGCCTGGAATATCATCACAAAAGAAGAAACCAACAATTTGGTGATGTCAGTGGGTCACATGCTTGATGCAGTTATTGCAAGCAAGGGATATGCAACCAAATATTAAGTGTTATTTACTTCAAGACTTATCTGTTCCTATACTTTTGCTCACCTAAAAATTGGGTGGTTTGATACAAAAGGTTTTATGTTGTTTAACACGTCTAGATGTAAATAGCAGGGACTAAAAGCTGAAATCCTAAACTCTCGTCTCATCTCCGTCTTCTGATCTCAAACCCAAATGTCTTTGGTGTACAACACAAACAAGTGAACTGGCCTTGCCGTTCCAGTAGTTTCGGAGGGGACTGTATATGTGAAGGGAAGCTACGATCTGGCCCGGCCATTCGGACGCTTACGTTTTCTGCTCGTTTCCTGTTGACAGCCTCACCGCCCCGCCTCGTCTCCTCGCTAACCACGATGCACTGCAGCTCGGTGTCGCTGACAGACGGGCCGAAGGGGTCGGACAGGGGGACGATGTCGTACTGCAGGGACGGTTTAACGTCGTTCAGGAACTCGCGGAGCTTCTGCACACGTCTGCTGTACGGTTCGATCAGCTCCTTCAACACCTTACCTGGACAAAGAGAACAACTTCAGTTCAGGTGGTAACAGCGACTCCGCCGCATCACGGCACCCCCGTCGTTGATCGCTTTCCTGTAACAGCACGACACGGAGAGTTTTACTTACTTTTAAGCAGCTCCTGGTCACACACTCCAATCAGAAAGCGCTTATTCGCCATCAAGCAGCAAATATTCAACAGGGTCCGGTGAGCACCGTGCAGACGATCGAAGGTTCCGCCCACCACCACGTCTCCATACGTCTCTACGGGCTTTGAATCATTTTTCTTCACGTTTTCCTCCTGCTCTTCCATCGCTTCCTTCAACTGTGGCCACAGGATGACGGAGGAAAGGCTGGGCGCGCACACGTAGCAGCTTCCGACGTAAACCTGAAGGCACCGAGCCACCAGAGACGTCTGCCCCGAGTCCTTTATGGGGAAATCTGTCATGACAACCTCTGGGGATTGAGAAAGTGTCTGAGGAGAGGGGAAAGGGTCGAGGGTCACGTCCTGATGGGCATGGATGTTAGCGAGGAGCAGCCGGACGTCCAGGTGAGAGCAGACGTCCGCTGCGTTGCTATACAGGCGCGATATGAGGCCCGGGAGATCCACAGACGGGGGGATGAAGACCGGCCGAGGCGGGCAGCCTGTTCCCAGGTTGAGGCCCGGGTGGAGATGAACGTAGAGGGTGTGATCCACCAGCTTAGCGGCGGATTTAAGGACGGGAACGAGGCGGAGGGGGAGGGTGTGGAGAGGGGAGGTGAGGACCAGCACCCCTGTGCTGAACATTGACATTATGGACAGGTGTCCACTCCCACTCCAGGCACACTACAATAAATAACACCACTGGTTAGATGAACAGACAGCAGCTGTGAGACAGACAGTTGGTTATATGGACAGTGAGACAAACGGCTGGTGAGATGGACGGAGAGAAGGACAGATGGCCGGTGAGATGGACGGAGAGAAGGACAGACGGCCGGTGAGATGGACGGAGAGACGGACAGACCCCCTGGTTTGCATGAACTCATTCTCAGGAACTTAATTAACATACAGTTCCTTAAGGTGAGATAACCCTGCCATAAAGCACATGGTTTCATCTCCATTTGGTCTCCTGGTCACTTTACATTTCAAAGAAGCTCAGGGGTATAAGAGGATCTGCTTGGTAGAGAGAAGGCCTTATAACATCAGGAGTTAAGAGCCTGCCGCGTAACATCAGAAGGGCCTTTTGCCATAGATGCTTTTCCATCACGCATCCCATGTCCGTGACGCTGACCAATGCTTTGTAAGTTATCTTTGTTTCTGGTTTATGTATAATTTGATTTGTGATTTCATGTATTAAATTCAATTGTGATTCTATTTCTAAATGCTCTGTGTTTATGTTTGGTATTCTTAATAAGAATAGTTTCTTAAGCTAAAAGGGTACGTTAGACACGTTTAAAGTCAACCTCTGACAAGCCAAAAGTAAAGGCTAATACTTGCAAGTTTAGACAGAACCTCTGACAAGTAAGATAGGAAAGGCCTAGGCTTGCACGTTGATAGAATCCTCTGCGCTAACAAATTAATGGTTCAATAAAAGTCTCTGACGTAGGAACGTCATTTTAATGGAAGCTTCGCTCGAAGCTGCTTAGGAGTAAATATTAGTAGAACACTGAGTGCTAGCACTTCTAGCACTAACCAGAAGATTATTCTATTGGAGTCAGATAATCAATTAAATGGAGTCAGATATTTAAATCATATATTAAAAACACGCTTTAACCTTCGCTGCACCTATTTCCGTCGTTTGTTATAGGAGAACAGTGGGCTGAGTAATTAACCCTTTATATATTTTAGGTGAGATGGACGGAGAGACGGACAGACGGCTGGTGAGATGGACGGAGAGAAGGACAGACGGCTGGTTAGGAGGACGGAGAGACGGACAGACGGCTGGTTAGGAGGACGGAGAGACGGACAGACGGCTGGTGAGATGGACGGAGAGACGGACAGACGGCTGGTGAGATGGACGGAGACACGGACAGATGGCTGGTTATGTGGACGGAGAGACGGACAGACGGCTGGTGAGATGGACGGAGAGAAGGACAGATGCCTGGTTAGATGGACAGCGAGACAGACAGACGGCTGGTGAGATGGATAGAGAGATGGACGGAGAGAAGGACAGATGGCTGGGGAGATGGACGGAGAGATGGACGGAGAGAAGGACAGATGGCTGGGGAGATGGACGGAGAGAAAGACAGACGGCTGGTTAGATACATGGAGAGACAGACAGATGGCTGGTTAGGTGGACAGAGAGATGGCTGGTTAGGTGGACAGAGAGATGGCTGGTTAGGTGGACAGAGAGACAGACAGATGGACGGCTGGTTAGATACACAGAGACAGACAGACGGCTGGTGAGATGGACGGAGAGATGGACAGATGCCTGGTTAGATGGACAGTGAGACAGACAGACAGACAGACAGACGGCTGGTTAGATGGACAGAGCGTCAGACAGACAGCTGGTGAGATGGACGGAGAGACAGACAGACAGTCAGAGAGACAGACTGGCGGTTAGACAGACAGTTGGTTAGATGAAGAGAGAGACAGATGCAGTAAGACAAACAGCTGGTTAGATGGACAGACAGGGAGGCGGTTAGACAGAAGGCTGGTTAGATGGACAGACAGGCAGGCAGTTAGACAGATATTTAAATGAAGAAACAGACATTCAGTAAGACAGAAAAACAAACAGTGAGACAGAGGTTACCAAGGTTACTAACGGCATTATTAAACTCAGTTTATGTTATAAACGTTGCTGACTAACTCTCTCTCTCTCTCTCACACACACACACACACACACACACACACACACACACACACACACGGATTAAAACACTGCAGGTTTAGTTGTAAAGCAAACTCAGATGTTTCAAAATGGAGAAGGTTTAGTCTCTGCGGTGCTAATATTAAAAATGTCACCAAAGTCAGAGCTTAAATCACAAACGGCTCCTTTCTAGACGTATAGTGCACTACACAGGGTTGCAGATTTTATACACCCTACTTAGTGAACTCGTCTAACATGTAGGCGCCGTTTGGGATTCAGCCCCAAACCTGTGACGCTACTATAATGCAGCGCTAACAGGCTAAGCTGCTGCCGCTACTCAAAAAAGAAAATACTTACCAAAAAGTGCTCTGTCTTCAGTTTTACACACTCACCTCACTCTGACCAACCGCTCAAAATATAACTTTTATATAAATATTTAATAACCTGCTACATCATTACTACTCCCAATCAACACTCTTCCTCGTATGTACGCTCGTGCACATTTGACCTGGCAGTCCGAAAACCACGTGTCTGCTTTCAGACTGCTGATTGGCTGTTCATCAGAGAACTCCAACCAATGGATATGTAGTTTCAAGTTTTTTTTTTTCCTCTTCTTCTTTTAGCAACATTAGCTTCATTTCTCTCCTGCTCTAAATCTGTGGTGAAAATGGAGCTTGAACTTTAACCCTAACGCCACGTCTGACTAAAAACAAATTATATACATTATTCTAAATACTCAAAACCTTTTTTTTTTCTTTTTTTTATTTTCCTTTGGTTTAGTTTCTATAGTCATAACATACACAGTGACCCATGAATGTAATAAAAACATTGATTGTTAAATGGTGAGGAATTAAAATGTTAGCTTATCCAAAGACTGTGTTACAGTTGTGAGCTAAGGAGACATAGTAAAGGCAGACATTTGCAATAAGAAAAGAGTGGATTTTATTCAACGTGGTGCAAAAATAGCTTTTCATTGCGAGCCTCTTTATGTAAAATTTCAGACAATAAACACCAAAACACCAAGCTCCCATAATTACAGTTTACTGTTTCAGTTAAGCATTAAGTCTGTTAATTCAGTAATGCCTGAAAACTAAAAATTGTAAGTGGAAGGCTTTACAGTAGCTTACTGATACTGCAGAAGGTAAAAATATTTAAATCAGCCTTCTAACCATTCACTAAATGTATTATTGTAAACATCTCCCCCAAATAATAGTCTCACACTCTGGCCATAGGATACAGGGTGTCTGTTTTCTTTTGTGCACTTTTCTGTCCACAAGCTTCAGGATCTTGAAGGCTGCAGTCTGATTAGAGCTTGTACCCTTCTGACTCCATCTGGTATCATTTCTGAAATTTACTCAGGGCTTACAGGGTTAAGGGGACTATTGTTCTAGGTGCACTTAATCCTAGCATCCTCAGCAGGAGCTGGTACCACGCATAACGACCCGCCCAAATCTGCTGGCCATCACAGTGAATCATCCACAGTGATAGAGACATGCTGAGGGATAGGAATCCAACTAGAATAATATTTTTGTTATCTGTGCATTCTTCTTTTGTACTGTCCTTGAATGTACAAATTGCAACACACATTAGGACTTATTCATTACTGTACAGGTACACAATCAAAACAGAATAGGAACAGCAAAATATTTACACTTCTACACTACTAAAATTGGACGTGAAACTGAAGAAATTAAACAGTGGCTTGGAAATAAACGCACACATCGTCAAGAATTTCCTACTGTGACAGGACAGGAAATAGCAGACAAAGTATCTGCGTAATGTTACATTAAAACATTACTGTAGATATCGTCCATCCTATTGCACAATTTTGTGTTTCACATGTTTTATGGTTTTAACCTCTTCAGAACATGTGGGTAGTATTTGAGAAATATCCTCCGGGCGACGTCGTACGTATCCCCACTCGGTTTGGAGGGGTACCTCTTCCGGTTGAAGACGAAGCCTTTCTCGATTTGGAACACGGCCTTGTTGAAGACATCCTGCTTGAAAGGTTGGCCGCGGTCCAAACAATCCACGAGGGTGCTGACGAAGAACCTCCAGCGCTGCGTGTAGTAATCCTCCATTAACCCCGCCCACTCTTTGCTAGCATAGTCGACGATGTTGCCATCAGGTCCCCACAGGGTGATCTGGTTCCGGGCGTTCAGCTCATACAGCTCCGCCTCCTGTTCATCCATGCCCAGTGAACGTGCTTGCTCAAGCCATGCCCCCAACAGGAAGTGTGCGTCACTGGAAAGGAGGCAGTCGAGTTCGGGTAAGAGGTCGTAAATGAGCACACCTCCAGCAGTCAGGAGTTCTGGAAGCTTCTGGGCCTAATTGTAGGGGGTTAAATTAGTTGTTTAAAGTTGTTTGGTAAAACATAAGCTATATGGTAATTATTTTCATGTCAATTGATTTCCATTCCTACAAATAAAAATCCCTTTACTACATCACTAGAGTAGTTAATAAACATAGATTCCAACCAAGTCATACATTAAAGTGCCAATAAACTGAATTTCTGTCTTACCTGGAATGCATCTCGTATTTCCTGGTAGAACTGAGCTGTCAGGAGCTGAACAGCCTGACGCGTCACATCCACCAGATCATAACGAAATGTATCAACAGAAATCAGCGAAGGTGCCGCTCCCAACAGAAGCTTCCAGGCCTCGTAGACGTCTCCCCGACTGTACCAAATGTCAGTCTGCATCTTCAGAGATGGTCGGTGCACCAGAGGACTCCGGTTGTGGTTCTTGTACCCAGGAATGGTACAATTGTACACACTCCCAAATAGCAGGCGCCAGGCAAGTGCCAGGCTCTCGTTAGTGGTGCCATAGCGGCGCCAGGCATACAGCGTTGCCCACTTGGTCAAATTGACTGCTTCTTCGCGCCACGCCAGTTCAGCCATCAGCTCATAGATGGCTGGGTTTTGCTCGATGCCCTCGGGCGCAATGCCCAAGCCCACCAGAGTGGAACCAGGGAACTTCTGAGCTTCAAAAGGACCAGAGTTAACGCGCTCCACTGCACCAAACAGGCCACTGTTGCCTCCGAAGTTGTGAAGCATGCACCAGATAAAAGGCTGGCCATAGAAGGACTGAGTGAAGTTAAAAGCAGGCATGGACTCGGCAAAGAGGTCTAGGACGATCATATGTCCCCGAGGTACGCCGTGGAGGAGCGCCTGGATCTGTGGAGGTTTCCAGAACTCTGGGCTGCTGATGAATAACCAGCCCTGCATCAGCCAAATGGCCTGTGGGTCCACTGTGAGAAAGCAAGACAATATTGGAGTGGACTACCAAGAAATAATTTCATTCCAACCTTTATCAAATATCTGTATTTATCTGACCAACACAGTTAAGCATTCTTGACCAGGGGTCAAGACTGACCAAACATTTTGTAACATGGGTTTTGCTGCACCTTGTCCATGTCCACTACACTGATTAATCTCAGGGCTGCGAGTGCTGTCACTACACATTGACAGAATTCAAGGCTGCTTCTCAAACAGCATTATGTGCACTACGTAGTATGCCTAAATATACAAGTAGGCCGACAAACTATTTAGTACAGTAGTATATGGTTGGGACACGAGTTTAGTATTCGCACCTCAGGATTTAATTATCCGCTCCTGTTTCATCAGGAGAATTATGGAAAAATCCGCTATTGCGCAACATCAGTGTGACTCACAGTCATGTCTGGTCACATCCAATGTGTGTGTTATTACTTTATCTTTGTTCTCTTTGTATTTTATGATCTAGTTTTTTTTTTGTTTGTTTGTTTGTTTGTTCTCCAGCCTGTCAGAAATGTCAGGATAAAACTGACACAGATAAGTGGAAAAACATACACACAGAAGTGAACAGACACCCGCATGAGTCATGTCCGAGTGTTTCCTTTAACCGAGTTCGAGATTCAAAAATACAGAGAAACATCAACACCTCCTGTTAGTGACTATTCAGCTATCATAAAAAAAATAAACATAAAAACAACTTTACAACCGGGTAAAGATACAAATTCAGGACAAAGATACAGTACAATGAGGACAAATCGTTTGACTATTATTCACTGCCAAATTAGAGAATAATTAAATAAAAGTCTTACCTGTTCATTAAAAAAAAGCTAAAACGCTATCAAACCTGAACCCAATTTTCATTTATTATAAAAGCACAGTATACTGAACTCTTTAAATATGCTGAATGAATTGTTTTTGTCTCTTACTCTCTTTCTCTTTTCTGATTGGCTCCTGGCTCCAGTCTGTCACAGAGTAGTCAGACTTCTTTCTTGCCTGAAGTTGATGTATCTAAGCCGGCGTACGACGTGAGCATGCAAATTTCTTTCCAATTCCAACCTGACACAGCGCTGACTGTCTATTATCCGATTCATTATTACCGGATACCGAAAATACCACGCACTACAGCTTTAAGTTAAGGATCAGTAGTGGTTTGGGGAGATTTGGGATACGAACTAATAAAGTTCTAGTCTTTCTAACAAAACTTTAACTTCATTTTAGGGAGCTAAAGCTGAGAGGAGTATTTTTGTGGAGAAGGTCAAAGTCTTTGGATTGGACGTTTCAACTCTCTTGTGATGCCAAGATTTTAAATAGTGTATAGTGTATTTGTATTTTGAGACCTCAAAGCTGGCAGGCATTTCAAACCATGGAAATTCAAACACATTTTATGCAGAACTTGTGGACGCTAGCGTGGAAGCCCATGACATGAGTCACTTTTTAGTTCATCCCGGCTGCAAATAAACGCTTCCTTAATTTGCAAGTCATGAACACTAGATAAAAGAAAACACGAATTAAACATTTTTGGACGCCTGAGGATACCTGAGGTCATAGTGGTGAATACTGCGCTACTAATTGAGGTCAGATAGGCTGGGTCAGAGGAGGCAGGCGTCATCTCATTAAAGGTGTCTGTGTTGTAGATGTGGTCCGTCCCGAACTCTTTAAGCACCTGCGACAGGAACAGAGAGCCGATGCGCAGGAAAAGCGGGTCACGTGGGTCCAGCACATACGCACAGGAATATGTGCAGTTAAAATGGCTCCATGGCACCAGCTTGGTCACGTTGGCTTTGGGAAACAAGCTGAGGAAGAAACAGGATTTGGAAAATCAGTGCAAACGTTTACATCCCCTCTGATTGTTTTAATGGGAAATATAACTTTTGTAATGTAAATTTTTTTCAATTTAAGTAAAAAAGCTTTAAGAAGTCAAAAAATATAGCAGCTGAAGGGTGAACGTACAAGATAGTAGAGAAGATTTAACACGTTCAGAATGGGCAATGTAAAGTTTAGAACAGACAATTTTCTAAAGACATTTTTCATTATTAATATTTTAACATACCCAGTTCGTCCATCTTTATTTGATAATGAAGAAACATCTGTAAAACTTAACACACTAAGCTTCTTTTTTTTTCCCCCAACAAATTCTATTCTTCATTTTGTATTGCAAATACCCCCCACCCCGCACCCCCCAGATTAATCAGTTATGTATTACTGCAGATTAATCAGTTATGAATTACCGTGTAATTCCATGAGGCACGATCCCTGAGAAAGCTGGCAGAACAGGAATCATTCCCAATGATCTCATCTGCTCCAAGATTTTCACCTGCAGGGAAGAAAGTCATCCAAGTTCACAATTTGAGTTACTTTTCAGCTTGATTTTCTCTTCTGTTCAGTTAGCATATATAGTTAATCTTACTGTAACAGACTTTAAACAGAATAAGTTCAAACACACACACACACACACACCTGCAGAGAGAGCTGTTTGGTGTGCCAGGACTGAGGCAGCGGGCCTCCCCACCTAAAAAGGTTCCCCATCCGATTCCATGCAAGGAACGCCGGACCCGTAAAGAAGTCATCGATCTCCGTCTGATTTAGACCCAGAGACTTGTAAACCTACGTCGGAGAGATGGAATGAGGGAACGAGAGTGAGACAGAAAAACAGACTGTAGACTATGAAAGACTGAGACCAATAATTGTCCACTAACCTGTAAGAATTAGATAATTCTGTAACTCTTTAATATGTACTTATTTTAAAAGGACAAAATGACTGGAATACAATTTCTTTGTGAGAAGGTGTAAACACAATTCAGACAAAAGTACTGAAATATTAAACAGATAAATAAAAACATACAAATAATCACTAAGTATGTAGAAATGTTAGTGTTGTTATTGTCTTTATTGCTGTTGCCTTTGTTGTTGTCATCGTAGATGTCATCATTATTGCCATTGTCAGTGGTGTGATTGTTGCCATTATTGTTGTGACCACCGTCATCATTGCTGTCGCCACTGTGGGCGTCGTCATTGCTGTCGCCACTGTGGGCGTCGTCATTGCTGTCGCCACTGTGGGCGTCGTCATTGCGGTCGCCACTGTGGGCGTCGTCATTGCGGTCGCCACTGTGGGCGTCGTCATTGCTGTCGTCACTGTGGGCGTCGTCATTGCGGTCGCCACTGTGGGCGTCGTCATTGCGGTCGCCACTGTGGGCGTCGTCATTGCTGTCGCCACTGTGGGCGTCGTCACTGCGGTCGCCACTGTGGGCGTCGTCACTGCGGTCGCCACTGTGGGCGTCGTCACTGCGGTCGCCACTGTGGGCGTCGTCATTGCGGTCGCCACTGTGGGCGTCGTCATTGCGGTCGCCACTGTGGGCGTCGTCATTGCGGTCGCCACTGTGGGCGTCGTCATTGCTGTCGCCACTGTGGGCGTCGTCATTGCGGTCGCCACTGTGGGCGTCGTCATTGCTGTCGCCACTGTGGGCGTCGTCATTGCTGTCGCCACTGTGGGCGTCGTCATTGCTGTCGCCACTGTGGGCGTCGTCATTGCGGTCGCCACTGTGGGCGTCGTCATTGCGGTCGCCACTGTGGGCGTCGTCATTGCGGTCGCCACTGTGGGCGTCGTCATTGCGGTCGCCACTGTGGGCGTCGTCATTGCTGTCGCCACTGTGGGCGTCGTCATTGCTGTCGCCACTGTGGGCGTCGTCATTGCGGTCGCCACTGTGGGCGTCGTCATTGCGGTCGCCACTGTGGGCGTCGTCATTGCTGTCGCCACTGTGGGCGTCGTCATTGCTGTCGCCACTGTGGGCGTCGTCATTGCGGTCGCCACTGTGGGCGTCGTCATTGCTGTCGCCACTGTGGGCGTCGTCACTGCGGTCGCCACTGTCGGCGTCGTCACTGCTGTCGCCACTGTGGGCGTCGTCATTGCGGTCGCCACTGTGGGCGTCGTCATTGCGGTCGCCACTGTGGGCGTCGTCATTGCTGTCGCCACTGTCGGCGTCGTCATTGCGGTCGCCACTGTGGGCGTCGTCATTGCTGTCACCACTGTGGGCGTCGTCATTGCGGTCGCCACTGTGGGCGTCGTCATTGCTGTCGCCACTGTGGGCGTCGTCATTGCTGTCGCCACTGTGGGCGTCGTCATTGCGGTCACCACTGTGGGCGTCGTCATTGCTGTCACCACTGTGGGCGTCGTCATTGCTGTCACCACTGTGGGCGTCGTCATTGCTGTCACCACTGTGGGCGTCGTCATTGCTGTCACCACTGTGGGCGTCGTCATTGCTGTCACTGGTATTATCATTAATTTTGCCATCATTGCTGTTTTTTATTGTTATGTTGTGGTTGTTACTATCGTCACTGTTAGCTGTATTGCGGTCATTATCGTGTTATTACTGTGGTCATTATTGTTATTGTCGTTACTGGCATGTTTATTGTTGTCATTACTGCTGTGGTCATTACACTTGTCGCACCTGGTATGAGTGCTAAACACACTGTGCATATCCGTGGAACTCAGAAGGGCTACAGTCAGCAATAATACACCTACACAGTGACCTGTATGCTAGGTGGATATATTAACCTATAATATATTAACCTATGATGTGTTTTCAGATAAACTACAGAGGTTGTTGTAATCGTTAGACTACCTCCTGCCACAGCGCCTCCTGCCCGGTGAATGCCAGGGGCAAATTGATGCCATTCAGTGCCATCCAGTCGACCTCTCGCTGCCATCGTGGCCAGTCCCACCACACGGTCGAGTAGCTCTGAGTGCACACGTTCTGGTAGTACCTGAATCTGGATAGGCGGGAATGTAGAAAAAAGATTAAGCGATAAAAGATAGGGTCCGCGACCTCAGGTTTAATTTAACTTCAGCCATGTCACTACTGTCGTTCACTGAACACGTTCATACAGTATCATGTCGTTCATGGGCCTGGATACTAATAAACTCTGATAAGGTCATACTTGGCAAAACACCGGCGTGGCATGAACAGATTGACAAGCCAGGAAATTGGACAGGGCTTGTCGAAGGGCAGGAGAGGGATCCTCTGGCATATTTGCTAGTGAGGGTTTAAAACTGAGATCACATCAGCCCAACAACATCCGGTCGTAATCTACTGCCTCTAAATCCAGTGTGCATTTCCACCACTGACCCTGAGCCACTGTTACTTAAGTTGGATGAATGAATGAATGAATGAATGAAGTGCACAGTGTGAGTTCACTTGCTGTGGATGGATGACACCTTGGTGACGTCACCGCTCACCTGTGCCGCGTGCTGATTCGCAGAACGCCCGTGATGTGGGGTAAAGGTCGGGGCACGCGCAACTGATCTCCAGACCAGGACACATGGCAGTTGCAGTAGTACTTCAGGTAGTTATAAACGCCGGCGGCCGCCGCCACGCCGCTGCTGCCCACCGCCACGACCTTGTGGTTTCTCGCTGAACGGAGCTCGCACACGTCCAGACCATGAGGGGACAGCGAACCGTTCACGGACACGACGAAATCTCGCGAGGTTTCCCCTAACAGTCGCCTCAGCAGCTCGCTCACGGCTCTGCTTTGCGTTTCGTCGCTGGCTTTCGCCCGCAAATGATCCAAAGTCCGAAAGTGGCGAATTCCCGAAACGAACCCTAGAAAGAACAAGACGAGGAGGAGGAGAGTGTGAAATAAGCCGCGCTGTATTCGTGTCATTTTTTTTATTATCCAGGAAACAATTTTAACAACACGGAATCCATCGAAACGCCAAACTTTTGTTTTCTCCAGAGAAGTACAGGAAGCATACGCCATTCACGTGCAACCTGGTGTCCAATCGAATGCCTCCCTAGGGGGAGCGCGAGCGGATTTGTAACCAATAGGAAAGCTCTAAAACACGGCGGCGTTTAAAACCGCGGCGGCGCCTGGGTTTCGTCACATGATTCAGAAACGCAAGGGAATGTGAAAGTGTTTAGAGATTATTATAATTAGTGTTTGATTTAGGTGCCTTAAAGGTGCAGAAGTCGAATTGTTTTGTTCCTCAATTGTACAAATAACCTGGGAGGTAGAACATGCTAGTATAGGACATGCTAAAAAGTGTTTATTTTAAACCGTGGCCTTACAAAAGTGTACTTAAGTTTGTGTTTTGGAAAGACCTCTTGTCAGCCATTTTGTAAACACTGTAGTCTACGGGCCACCATAGATTCTGCTGGAGAAGTTTCCTGAATGTCAAAAAAAAAGGCAAATCTTGCCTAATACACTTTTAAATCTTCTTTTCCTCTCGGCTGTTCCCTTCAGGGGTCGCCACGGCGAATCATCTGCCTCTATCTAGCCCTATCCCCTGCGTCCTCTTCTCTCAGACCGACTACCTTCATGTCCTCCTTCACTACATCCATAAACCTCCTCTTTGGTCTTCCTCTCGGCCTCCTGCTCGGCAGCTCTAACCTCAGCATCCTTTTACCGATATATTCACTCTCCCTCCTCTAAACATGTCCAAACCATCTCAACCTGGCCTCTCTTAACTTCGTCTCCAAAACATCTCACATGTGCTGTCCCCCTGATGTACTCGTTCCTGATCCTATCCATCCTCGTCACTCCCAAAGAGAACCTCAACATCTTCAGCTCTGCTACCTCTAACTCTTCCTCCGGTCTTTTCCTCAGTGCAACTGTCTCCAAACCATACAACATCGCTGGTCTCACTACTGTCCTGTACACCTTTCCTTTCATTCTTGCTGGTCCTCTTTTATCACACAACAGACCTGACACTTTTCTCCACCCATTCCAACCTGCCTGCTTCTTCACCTCTTTTCCACACTCCCCATTGCTCTGGACTGTTGACCCTAAGTACTTAAAATCCTGCACCTTCTTTATCTCTGTCGTAATGCACTTTTAAATACAAATATAAAATGTACGCATACTTTTTTTTTTTTTTTAATCAAACATAACCACTATCAATGCTGTTAAAGGAGCAGTTTGTAATATTTAAAAGTGTTTCTAGACCTGTATCTGTCAGTATTGCCATGTATGACATCCATGAACAAAATCTTTCATATTAACTGTAAAGCATAGTTTAGACTATGTATAAAACTAATTCACTTATACGTTTGTTTGTTTTCATATAATAGGAAATATGTACACCAATTTTTGTTTATCTGTATAACATTTTTTTTTTCCCTTCTCGTTTCTACCACGGTGACTAATTTTACAGATGTTATGACTAATCTTGGCTCATGATTTCTACCCAGTTATGTTACAGCCAGGATGGAATATACACATAACATGTTAATGTTCTTATTACTTCAGTAATTTGTTGTTTAAAACAAACAAACAAAAAAAAATCTTGTCTTTCAAAGATAAAAATACATCAATATAAGGTTGTGTCAAAATTTGTTGACTGTGTTTATGTATTCTGATTATGTAAAACATCATAAATACATTTTTTTTTTAAATTAGGCGAACTGATTGCTCTTGTGAGTAGGATAATCCTAACCAACGACTGTTATCGTTATCGCTAGTTTTCTTGTTGTTGTGAATATGCTAGTTATTAACCAATTAATAGATTTAATATTTTTCCTCAACAGTAAATTAGCTATTTATGCTATTAGTTATAGTTGTGCCATTGCTGTATTTATATTGCATTCAAGATCCACCTTGAACAACTTTATAAAAATCTTTATAATTAATCTTCAATGCCAGTCAAAAGAGTTAACTTATTTAGTTTAAGATTCTTTCATCGTTGGTCTATTTTGCTTTTGGCTAATAGTTTCCTACATTTCCTACAATACAGCTGCCTGGGAGCAGATAGAGAATCCCCTTTAAGCATCCACAGAGCTCTGATTAGATCTGTGCAAGATTATGGCTAGAGTTGCAGCGAAGACCTCTATGACCCCATGAGATCGGTTGCAATATACAGTAGGACAGCTAAGCTGCGTTCAGGAGTACTTCTCTTGTAAGTGCACTTTTAGCAGATGCTGCGTAAATCTCTGCCTCTAGGGTCTATTGTGGCCTGCAGAGTGTCTGCAAAATGACTGACAAGAGGTCCATTACAACGCAACCGGGCCTGACATCAGTTTCCCAAACTCATCTCGTCGACCGCTGACTAGCCGAGCCAAGTCTCTGGCGTTAATCTGCGTTCACGCCGTGTCACGTTTTTATTACGAGACTTCCGACTTGTAAAAAGCGTTCACGTCCTCGTAAAACTCGTAATTACAACTTGTAAACTAGGAATTTTCTGAGCGTTCCAACTTGTACCACCTGACCGATGCAGTGTCATGCGGAAACACTCAAAATGGCGGCGGCTTCAGCAGTAAAAGTAGGTATCATTCGTATAATGGACTATTATTAATGTCTTAATAATGCAAGATTAATCTGAAAATAAACGAAAGACGTACAATACGGTTTAATGTCGCTAGCACAGAGTCAGAGTTGTTGTTTAGGTCTGCAGCAACACCTTACCAACGCCTGCGTTATTAATAAACAACATGTTATTGTTACTTTCAATGTGCTCTTTAATATTTAGCAATAGCATAAAAATCTGATTTAATGTTGTAATTAGGTATTTTGCAGTTGTCATCTCACACGGATTCATTTTGGCGTGTAGAAACGCATAATTCTGAGTCCGAGGACGTGAAACGCTCCGAGGAGACCGTCCGGGTTGTCATCTAGTAATTACGGTAATTCCGACGTGCCGTGAACGTAGCGTAACTCACGCCATGTCGGAATTACCATAATTACTACATGACAACCCGGACGTTATACTCGGTGCTGTTCATGTCCCCGGACTAATGAAATTAATCCATGTGAGATGATGTCGTTGACAACGGCAAAATGACATTAAACTGTACTGTATGTCTTTTGTTTATTTTCATATTAATCTTGCATCAGTAAGGCATTAATAATAGTCAATTGTACGAATAATTACACAGAAATATTATGAGATAACTACTTAACTGCATTTTACCGTGAAGCCGCCGCCATTTTGAGTGTTTCCGCATGACGTCGCAGTTGGTGCAAGTCGGAGCTCAGAAAATTGCCAGTTTACACGTTGTACTTAGGAGTTCTGCGAGGACGTGACCGCTCTTTACAAGTCGGGTATCTCGTAATTACGACACGGCATGAACGCAGCCTCATAGCTGTTGGAGCGCTTGATGTTCTCGTTCAGTATGATGCTGAACATCGCTGGAAAACACTGAGCGAGGAAGGAGAAAGCTGTCGCTGTTTTGTTTTCAGGAGCCGAAAGCGGAACCCATCCTTTATCGCTTAACGTTTAAGTTCGTGGAAAAGTTGCAGCTAACAAGCACTGTTGATCGCCCTGTGACGTCGGCACGGCACACACGCTAACTTCACACAGGAAAAACAGAAATACAACACCAACCAACAAATTAGCACCAGAATCACTAAACACTTCGGAAATATTGCAATATAAACATGTTTAATGGGTCTGAGGGTGGATTTCTCCCTTTTATATGTTGTAGTAAATGCGGAAATCCTCCACACACAAATGAACCTGCGGTAACTGTGGTCTGCTTTGAGGTGTGTGTGTGTGTGTTTGCGTGTTTTCCTGGAAGCGGAGCGCCATCTTAGATTAACATGGAGGGGGGTTTAAACGGGAAAACACAAGGAGAAAACTATTCTTCCGGCTAATAACTCTGTTTCGTCAAAATGATTTATTTTAAATTGTGATATTGTTATATATATATATTTATTAATATTCCGGAATTTTTTTTTTAAAGGATATAAACTTCAGCTGGGGTGATTTTCTTTTTTAAAGAAACCTAGTTTGTTTTGTTTATGTGTTAGCAAAGCTAGCCAGCTAGCTAACCTTCACTTCCAGTCGGATATGGCGTCTTCCAATCCAGGTATCTCATTCAGCACATAATAATTATTGTAAATAATAAATTAACTTATTTTCATTTTATTATGAGAGGATGTCAGGGTTTATCCTTTAATAATGTTATCATTATTAAAAAAAAAAAACTAGCTAGAAAGTGTTAAAAGGGAAAGTTAAGAGTTAGCGTGTAGCTAGTTCATAATTGTTTAATTAATGAGACTTTGTTTGCTGTATAATTTATATATTTATTGTATTTTTGTCTCTTTTTTTGTTTTTTCGCTCTGAGGTCACAACTTAATTTAATCACTGCGGTTTGGCTGTCAAAACTAGCAAGTGCTTGTTCGGTTAGTTAACCATGCTAGCAGGCCCAGCTAAACTAAAGCTCCTGCTAATGTTAAAGGTAGAAGGGAGGGGGAAAGTTTTAAATTTGACAAAATGTTGATTATATTTCAGAATTTATCTTTTAAATATTAAGTGTAAATGTTGAGCGACAGCAGAATTGCCATCTATTAACTTTAAACCGCATTAAATAATAGTTAAACCAGTTTAAAACGTCTTGTGTTTTCAAACTTATCCGCGGTTTATGTATTTAATGCATTTATTATTATTAATTATTAACTGTCAGTGAACTGGGTCACTTCATAAGGTTTACTTTATAAAGTTTAGTTTCCTTTTAGCGTAAGTAATCAAAGTAATTCGTTTCATTTCTTCTTATTATTATGTATTAGTAGATTATATTTAGCTCAGAAGCTAGCGTTACGTCGGGGTAGTGTCCCGGATGTTGCTAGCATCGCGATAACTAAATTCAGATTTAATATCGCGGTATTACGATATTCCTATTGATCAGTCTTATCCAATTTAATTTTAGTATTTAGTGAGCTTTTATATATATATATATTTTTTTAACTGCCTGGGTCTCAAGAGTGTTTCCAATAACAAGCAAGTATTATTATTACTTATTTATTTATTTAGAGTCATACCCGTCATACTTTTATCCGTTACAGCTACATTTAATGTTGTGGGAAAACATTGCCTGCCACTAGCCTCTCTCGCTCTCTTTTTTTTCCTTTCACTTGCAGTTAATAAGACAAAAAAAAAAGACCAAAAGACCTTAGAATCAGAAAACGTAGGTACAGCTTTAGAAAGCGCTGACACTGGAGACTCCTTCCTCCTCCAACCTTAAATAAACATCTCCTTCAAGCAGTTGTCACCATATCAACGATTGTGAGCGTTTTTATGCTGTATATTTTGGAAGGAGTCTCCAGTGTCATGGTAACATGACAAGAACGAAAGAGAGGCTGATGAGGGAGTGGCGATGACAGTAAGGATCTTACTTTTAATGAGAACTCTTCTGTCAGAGCAGCATTTGGGACTCGGCCTTAGACGAACCATATAATAAAAATTAAAAATAGTCCAGCTCTTAGTCTGGTGTGCAGGATTGTACTGCCATTTTAAATAACAGCTGGTGCTGCTTGGTCTGAGAGCGGAGTCGATCACAACGAGGCCTCGGGTTTATTTCTCCTGTGTATTTTAAGATGTGTCTACATACGCTCTGGATTTGTTTTGTCAGACATGCCCGACGTGCCTCCTCTGGGGATGTCAGTGGCAGCCGGATCTCACGCCAGCACTGGAGCCGTTGTGCCGAAGGGCAGCAACAAACGAGCCGCCACGTAAGTGCTATTTCTACAGAGTCACTTCATCCTCTGTACAGAATCTACATAAAAATGTTAATAGTCGTAGTCAGAATTATAAAACATAATTTTCCCCCTCTCTGTTGTTCCTTCTTCAGCTCCGACTTTGATGATGACGATGGAGGGAAGCTCTTCAGGTGAGCGCATGTCTCATTTACATTCGTTCGTGTGTGTGTGTGTGTGTGTGTGTGTGAGAGAGAGAGAGAGAGAGAGAGAGTTCCCTGTATATTTTCCCTTAAAACAAACCGTAAGCCTGCATCTGTCTTTTATTTCTGTTCTTGCTTCAGGTGTGACGATGACTCGGCCAACTCTAATGACAAGGAGCGATTCGCCAGGTACTGAGGGGAGAGAGAGATGGATGGTTGGATGGAAGAAGATGAACAGAGATGATGTCTGATTGTCTCGCTGTCTCTGTCGGATTGTTCAGTTTTCTCCCTGGTCGTCTATCTACCTGTCTGTCTGTCTGTCTGTCTGTCATCCCAGCTGTGTCTGTCTGTCTGTCATCCCAGCTGTGTCTGTCTGTCTGTCATCCCAGCTGTGTCTGTCTGTCTGTCATCCCAGCTGTGTCTGTCTGTCTGTCTCATTCCACCTGTGTCTGTCTGTCTGTCTCATTCCAGCTGTGTCTGTCTGTCTGTCTCATTCCAGCTGTGTCTGTCTGTCTGTCTCATTCCAGCTGTGTCTGTCTGTCTGTCTCATTCCAGCTGTGTCTGTCTGTCTGTCTCATTCCAGCGCTGTCTGTCTGTCTGTCTCATTCCAGCGCTGTCTGTCTGTCTGTCTCATTCCAGCTCTGTCTGTCTCATTCCAGCTCTGTCTGTCTCATTCCAGCTCTGTCTGTCTCATTCCAGCTCTGTCTGTCTCATTCCAGCTCTGTCTGTCTCATTCCAGCTCTGTCTGTCTCATTCCAGCTCTGTCTGTCTGTCTGTCTGTCATTCCAGCTCTGTCTGTCTGTCTGTCTGTCTGTCTGTCTGTCTGTCTGTCTGTCATTACAGCTCTGTCTGTCTGCCTGTCTGTCTGTCATTCCAGCTCTGTCTGTCTGTCTGTCTGTCTGTCATTCCAGCTCTGTCTGTCTCATTCCAGCTCTGTCTGTCTGTCTGTCTGTCATTCCAGCTCTGTCTGTCTGTCTGTCTGTCTGTCTGTCATTACAGCTCTGTCTGTCTGTCTGTCATTACAGCTCTGTCTGTCTGTCTGTCATTACAGCTCTGTCTGTCTGTCTGTCATTCCAGCTCTGTCTGTCTGCCTGTCTGTCTGTCATTCCAGCTCTGTCTGTCTGTCTGTCTGTCTGTCATTCCAGCTCTGTCTGTCTGTCTGTCTGTCATTCCAGCTCTGTCTGTCTCTGTCTGTCTTTCCAGCTGTCTCTGTCTGTCTTTCCAGCTGTCTCTGTCTGTCTTTCCAGCTGTCTCTGTCTGTCTTTCCAGCTCTGTCTGTCTCTGTCTGTCTTTCCAGCTCTGTCTGTCTGTCTGTCTTTCCAGCTCTGTCTGTCTGTCTGTCTTTCCAGCTCTGTCTGTCTGTCTGTCTTTCCAGCTCTGTCTGACTGTCTGTCTGTCTCACTGTCTGGCATTTTAGCACACTGTATGTCTAGCTCTGTCTACCTGAAGTGCATGTTCGCTCTCTGAAGCCTTTTCTTTTGAGCACTTTACCTCTTTTCATTTTCCCCTCTTTCCCTTCTTCTCTCTGTCTGTCTCTCTCTCTGTCTCTCTCTGTTTCTGCTTCTCAGGCACTCTGAAGAGATCTTTCCTTCCCTCACTTGTTCTGTCACTCACACACTCCTGTCCCTTGGTTTAAGATAAACTCGTCTTCTCGTTTGGAACGATCAGACATGTTTCTCTTTCTTCACCTTTCACATGTTTTTCTTTATTCTCTATCATCTCTCTCCTCTCTGTCCTTTTTTTTATTTTTTACTTGATCTCATTGTACCATCTCTCTCTCTCTCTCTCTCTCTCTCTCTCTCTCTCTCTCTCTCTCATATTTCGCATCTCGCTTGTCTTCATCGGTGACCTTTGACCCCAGGGAGAATCACAGTGAGATCGAGCGACGCAGGCGCAACAAGATGACCGCCTACATCACGGAGCTGTCAGAGATGGTGCCCACGTGCAATGCGTTGGCACGGAAACCGGACAAGCTCACCATTCTGCGCATGGCTGTGTCTCATATGAAGACTCTGAAGGGCAGCGGCAACACGGGCACAGACGGCACATACAAGCCATCCTTTCTCACTGATCAGGTCTCACACACACACACACACACACACACACCTATTTTATACTAATTTTATGCAGACCTATCTCAAAGAGAAAAGTCTCTCTGTTTGGCTGCATCCCAAACCACCTACTATTGTAAATACTTAGTAGTGTTTCAAATAGGCTTTAGTGAACAGCCTTTAGTGTGTGGTTTAGAAAACAGCCAGAGATTGAGAGAGAGAGAGAAAGAGAGAGAAAACACACCCATCCAACCTAAAACACACGTTTGGCTCGAGTCCGCCCAGGTAGGAAGAGCTGGATCAGGTCCGGCTCCACCTTCTGGACTTTTTGTCCTGCACTGAGAGGTGCTTGGCTTTTTTAGCCAACTTATTTGACACAGAAGCACAAACTAGGATATGATGTAGCTAATCTGTCTCAGATAATAATGAAGTTAGCATTAATTATGTGATGTGACAGCTCTGTAAATCCTGATTCAGTACTGACGTCACTGTCTGTGTTCCACCGCTGCAGGAGTTGAAGCACCTGATACTGGAGGCAGCGGACGGTTTCCTGTTTGTGGTGTCATGCGAGAGCGGGCGTGTGGTTTACGTCTCGGACTCGGTCACGCCGGTGCTGAACCAGGCTCAGTCCGATTGGCTCGGCTCGTCTCTGTATGATCAGCTCCACCCTGAAGACAAGGACAAACTGAGAGAACAGCTGTCCACCACTGAGAACAACAACAGTGGTGAGATATCTCTCTCTCTCTCTATCTATCTATCTATCTATCTATCTCCATCTCTAGGATCTTTGTCTCTTTCGGTCTCTCTCACTCTCCTTGACTCTCTGCTGATCTGTCTTTCTATCTATATCTTTTTGTTCTGGTCTCTCTCCCTGTCTCTATCTCTCTCTTCTACTCCCTGTTTTTTGCTTTCTCTTGCTTCTGGTCCCTCTGGTCTCTCTCACTCTCTCTCACTCTCTCTTACTCTCTCTTTCTCTCTCTTACTTTCTCTCTCTCTCTCTGTCTCTGTCTCTCTCGCTCTTAGGTCGCATGCTGGATCTGAAGACGGGCACAGTGAAGAAGGAGGGAAGCCAGACGTCCGTGAGAATGAGCATGGGGGCGCGTCGCTCCTTCATCTGCAGAATGAGGTGAGCTTAGCTCAAGCCGACTGACTGTACCAAACTACGGTTTGGTTTTTGCTTCTACGCCATCTTTTAAGCAATTTCAGGATCAGACCGATCTCATTAATTTCCTGGTGGCTGAAGCATCCAAGCCTGCTTCGGTTAGAGTATCCGAATGTACCTTTCTGGTGTGGAGGAATTCGCTTCCACACAGCCCCAGAACGTCGGGGCGTCTTCTCTCCACTGCTTCTCATGTTTTGTGTAAATTGTTGTGTGATTTTCTCTCAGGTGTGGCGCATGTCCTGTGGAGCCCATGTCCATGAACAGACTCAGCATTCTGAAGAACAGAAACAGGTAATACCCCTCAGGGTCCCCTTTATTTATTTATTTATTTATTTAAAATCTCATTTATTCTTTCATATTCATACACGCGCGCACACACTCACACTGTTTGTGTTTGTACGCCAGGGGCGGGTTGGGGCCTGTTAAAGAGGGAGAGCCTCAGTATGTGGTGGTGCATTGCACGGGCTACATTCGATCCTGGCCTCCTGCAGGTAACACACCCACACACACAAACACACAGGAAGTGCCACTATTGTCTGCACAGACTGGCTTGTCCAGAATGCGCCAATCCCCAGGGTCCTAGTGCTCACTCTTGTCAGTAATTGTTCTGTGAATATTTCTTTCTCAGGCGTTTCTCTGTCTGAAGAAGAGTGCGAGAGCGGACAGGGCAACCGCTACTGTCTAGTCGCCATTGGAAGGCTGCAGGTATTGTGTGTGTATGCGTGTGTGATTGCTGGATTCCATAGTTCCTTCACCTCACTCATCCTGCCTTCCTTAACCTTTTGTCTGTTGTCTAGGTGACCTGTTGCCCCAGTGACACCAACATTAGCACCATCAGCGTACCGGTGGAGTTCATCTCTCGGCACAATTGCCAGGGGACGTTTACGTTCGTGGATCATCGCTGCGTAGCTACAGTGGGCTACCAGCCTCAGGTAGGCTTCAAACAAGAGTGCTGAATTAAAAACAGGTTTTGTTATTTGTTGATGAACATAGCTGTGTGTGTGTACATATACAGGTGCATCTCAATAAATTAGAATGTCGTGGAAAAGTTCATTTATTTCAGTAATTCAACTCAAATTGTGAAACTCGTGTATTAAATAAATTCAGTGCACACAGACTGAAGTAGTTTAAGTCTTTGGTTCTTTTAATTGTGATGATTTTGGCTCACATTTAACAAAAACCCACCAATTCACTATCTCAACAAATTAGAATACTTCATAAGACCAATAAAAAAAACATTTTTAGTGAATTGTTGGCCTTCTGGAAAGTATGTTCATTTACTGTACATGTACTCAATACTTGGTAGGGGCTCCTTTTGCTTTAATTACTGCCTCAATTCGGTGTGGCATGGAGGTGATCAGTTTGTGGCACTGCTGAGGTGGTATGGAAGCCCAGGTTTCTTTGACAGTGGCCTTCAGCTCATCTGCATTTTTTGGTCTCTTGTTTCTCATTTTCCTCTTGACAATACCCCATAGATTCTCTATGGGGTTCAGGTGTGGTGAGTTTGCTGGCCAGTCAAGCACACCAACACCATGGTCATTTAACCAACTTTTGGTGCTTTTGGCAGTGTGGGCAGGTGCCAAATCCTGCTGGAAAATGAAATCAGCATCTTCAAAAAGCTGGTCAGCAGAAGGAAGCATGAAGTGCTCCAAAATTTCTTGGTAAACGGGTGCAGTGACTTTGGTTTTCAAAAAACACAATGGACCAACACCAGCAGATGACATTGCACCCCAAATCATCACAGACTGTGGAAACTGAACACTGGACTTCAAGCAACTTGGGCTATGAGCTTCTCCACCCTTCCTCCAGACTCTAGGACCTTGGTTTCCAAATGAAATACAAAACTTGCTCTCATCTGAAAAGAGGAATTTGGACCACTGGGCAACAGTCCAGTTCTTCTTCTCCTTAGCCCAGGTAAGACGCCTCTGACGTTGTCTGTGGTTCAGGAGTGGCTTAACAAGAGGAATACGACAACTGTAGCCAAATTCCTTGACACGTCTGTGTGTGGTGGCTCTTGATGCCTTGACCCCAGCCTCAGTCCATTCCTTGTGAAGTTCACTCAAATTCTTGAATCGATTTTGCTTGACAATCCTCATAAGGCTGCGGTTCTCTCGGTTGGTTGTGCATCTTTTTCTTCCACACTTTTTCCTTCCACTCAACTTTCTGTTAACATGCTTGGATACAGCACTCTGTGAACAGCCAGCTTCTTTGAATGTTTGTGATTTACCTAGTGAACCAAACTGAGAGACCATATTGAAGGCTCAGGAAACCTTTGCAGGTGTTTTGAGTTGATTAGCTGATTGGCATGTCACCATATTCTAATTTGTTGAGATAGTGAATTGGTGGGTTTTTGTTAAATGTGAGCCAAAATCATCACAATTAAAAGAACCAAAGACTTAAACTACTTCAGTCTGTGTGCATTGAATTTATTTAATACACGAGTTTCACAATTTGAGTTGAATTACTGAAATAAATGAACTTTTCCATGACATTCTAATTTATTGAGATGCACCTGTATAGACAGTACTGTGGAAAAGTTTTAGGCAGGTGTGAAAAAATGCCGTAAAATAAGAATGCTTTCAAAAATAGACATGTTAATAGTTTATATTTATTCATTAACAAAATGCAAAGTGAGTGAACAGAAGAAAAATCTACATCAAATCAATATTTGCTGTGACCACCCTTTGCCTTCCAAACAGCATCAGTTCTTCTAGGTACACTTGCACAAAGTCAGGGATTTCGTAAGCATATATTCAGGTGTATGATTAAACAATTATACCAAACAGGTGCTAATGATCATCAATTCAACATGTAGGTTGAAACATAATCATTAACAGAAACAGCTGTGTAGGAGGAATAAAACTGGGTGAGGAACAGCCAAACTCAGCGAACACGGTGAGGTTGCTGAAGACAGTTTACTGTCACAAGTCATAGACCATGGCAAGCATGGACTGAGCACAGCAACAAGACAGAAGGTAGTCATACTGCATCAGCAAGGTCTCTCCCAGGCAGAAATTTCAAGGCAGACGGGTTTCCAGATGTGCTGTCCAAGCTCTTTTGAAGAAGCACAAAGAAACAGGCAACGTTGAGGACCGTAGACGCGGCGGTCGGCCAAGGAAACTTACTGCAGCAGATGAAAGACACATCAGGCTTATTTCCCTTCACAATCAGATGATGTCCAGCAGTGCCATCAGCTCAGACCTGGCAGAAACCAGTGGGACCCTGGTATACCCATCTACTGTCCGGAGAAGTCTGGTCAGAAGTGGCCTTCATGGAAGACTTGTGGCCAAAAAGCCATACGTCCGATGTGGAAACAGGGCCAAGCGACTCAACTATGTACGAAAACACAGGAACTGGGGTGCAGAAAAATGGGCTGCTCTGGGCTGAGGAGTCAAAATTTGACATATTTGGCTGTAGCAGAACGCAGTTTGTTTGCCGAAGGGCTGGAGAGAGGTACACGAACGAGTGTCTGCAGGCAACAGTGAAGCATGGTGAAGGTTCCTTGCAAGTTTGGGGCTGCATTTCTGCAAATGGAGTTGGGGATTTGGTTAGAATTAATGGTCTCCTCATTGCTGAGAAGTACAGGCAGATACTTATCCATCATGCAATACCATCAGGGAGGCATCTGATTGGCCCCAAATTTATTCTTCAGCATGACAACGACCCCAAACATACAGCAAAAGTCATTAAGAACTATCTTCAGCGTAAAGAAGAGCAAGGAGTACTGGAAGTGATGGTATGGCCCCCACAGAGCCCTGATCTCAACATCATCGAGTCTGTCTGGGATTACATGAAGATAGAGAAGCAACTGAGGCTGCCTAAATCCACAGAAGAACTGTGGTTAGTTCTCCAAGATGTTTGGGCCAACCTACGTGCAGAGTTCCTTCAAAAACTGTGTGCAAGTGTACCTAGAAGAATGTTGCTGATTGATGCTGTTTTGAAGGCAAAGGGTGGTCACACCAAATATTGATTTGATGTAGATATTTCTTCTGTTCACTCACTTTGCATTTTGATAATTGATAAATATACAGCCGTGGCCAGAAGTTTTGAGAATGACACAAATATTAATTTTCACAAAGTCTACTGCTTCAGTGTTTTTAGATCTTTTTGTCAGATGTTATTAACTGTTACTGAAGTATAATCACAAGCATTTCATAAGTGTCAATGGCTTTTATTGACAATTACATGAGGTTTATGCAAAGAGTCAATATTTGCAGTGTTGACCCTTCTTTTTCAAGACCTCTGCAATTCGCCCTGGCATGCTGTCAATCAACTTCTGGGCCACATCCTGACTGATGGCAGCCCATTCTTGCATAGTCAATGCTTGGAGTTTGTGGGTTTTTGTTTGTCCACCCGCCTCTTGAGGATTGACCACAAATTCTCAATGGGATTAAGGTCTGGGGAGTTTCCTGGCCATGGACCCAAAATGTCGATGTTTTGTTCCCCGAGCCACTTCGTTATCACTTTTGCCTTGTGGCAAGGTGCCCCATCATGCTGGAAAAGGCATTGTTCGTCGCCCAACTGTTCTTGGATGATTGGGAGAAGTTGCTCTCTGAGGATGTTTTTGTACCATTCTTTATTCATGGCTGTGTTCTTAGGCAGAATTGTGAGTGAGCCCTTGGCTGAGAAGCAACCCCACACATGAGTGGTCTCAGGATGCTTTACTGTTGGCATGACACAGGACTGATGGTAGCGCTCACCTTTTCTTCTCCGGACAAGCTTTTTCCAGATGCCCCAAACAATCGGAAAGGGGATTCATCAGAGAAAATGACATTACCCCAGTCCTCAGCAGTCCAATCCCTGTACTTTTTGCAGAATAGCAGTCTGTCCCTGATGTTTTTCCTGGAGAGAAGTGGCTTCTTTGCTGCCCTTCTTGACACCAGGCCATCCTCCAAAAGTCTTCTCCTTACTGTGCGTGCAGACGCACTCACACCTGCCTGCTGCCATTCCTGAGCAAGCTCTGCACTGGTGGTGCCCCGATCCCGCAGCTGAATCAACTTTAGGAGACGGTCCTGGCGCTTGCTGGACTTTCTTGGGCGCCCTGAAGCCTTCTTCACAACAGTTGAACCTCTCTCCTTGAAGGTTTTGATGATCCGATAAATGGTTGATTTAGGTGCAATCTTACTAGCAGCAATATCCTTGCCTGTGAATCCCTTTTCGTGCAAAGCAATGATGGCTGCACGTGTTTCCTGGCAGGTAACCATAGTTAACAGAGGAAGAACAATAATTTCAAGCACCACCCTCCTTTTAAAGCTTCCAGTCTGTTATTCTAACTCAATCAGCATGACAGAGTGATCTCCAGCCTTGTCCTCGTTAACACTCTCACCTGTGTTAACGAGAGAATCACTGACATGATGTCAGCTGGTCCTTTTGTGGAAGGGCTGAAATGCAGTGGACATGTTTTTTTGGGATTAAGTTCATTTTCATGGCAAAGAGGGACTTTGAAATTAATTGCAATTCATCTGATCACTCTTCATAACATTCTGGAGTATATGCAAATTGCCATCATAAAAACTGAGGCAGCAGACTTTGTAAAAATTAATATTTGTGTCATTCTCAAAACTTTTGGCCACAGCTGTAAACTATTAACATGTCTATTTTGGAACGCATTCTTACTTTACAGCATTTTTTCACACCTGCCTAAATCTTTTGCACAGTACTGTATATATATTTATAGACCATATTTTGGTTTGTGTAGGAACTTCTGGGAAAGAACTTCCTAGAATTGGCTCATCCTGAGGACCAGGGACTCCTGAGGGACAGCCTCCAGCAGGTGTGTGTGTGTGTCTTGTTGTTGTTGTTGCTAAAGGTCTTCGTAAAACAATAATCTGCTTTTATTTATGCCAATGAGGCACCATCAAATTAAATATGTGTACATTTGCATGTAGTGTAAACCCCAAAATTTGATTGTCTTTGTTGATGAGGGTTGAATTGTGTGCGAGTTGCGATTGCCTGACCTTTGACCTCTGATCCAGGTGGTAAAGCTCCGGGGTCAGGTCCTGTCTGTGATGTTTCGCTTCTGCACCAAATCGGGCGAGTGGATCCTGATGCGGACGAGCTCGTTCACCTTCCAGAATCCGTACTCTGAGGAGATCGAGTACATCATCTGCACCAACACTAATGTCAAGTGAGCGTGCGCACACAACACACACACACACACAAAGCATTCACACAGGGAGGTATGTTGTCATAAATATATTTGTCTACCCTCACACACACACACACACACACACACACACACACAATACGTACAGGTTTTTTGCAGATAGAAAGTTGTAAGGACGGATGGACGGATAACCGGAATGATGGGCACATTGTTGCACAGACGAGTTAATAAGTTGATGAGTAGACAGATAGGGTGATAGAAAACGTTGGGCAAGTAAAGATACACAGACAGATGCATGGATCAAATCTAAGATGTCTTAATCCAAGCAGACAAAATTATATTTCATAATTTAATGTACGTGTTTTGTGTGAATGTTCATTCCTTTTATTGACAAAAAGTTTGATTGGATTGTTACGATAAGCATCGGGTTCCTGAGTGGGAGGAGGATGTGTGTGTGTGTGTGTGTGTGTGTGTGTGTGTGTGTGTGTGTGTGTGTGTGTGTGTGTGTGTGTGTGAGAGGAAGAGATACACAGCTGAATAGATAGATAAAAAGACAGATGGAAGTGTAAATAGGCGTGAATCCACTCTGACCTTGGATCTGCACTTCTCCCCTAATCCCTCCATCCCTTTTTGACAGTAAAGCTCCGAATCAGGACGCTCTTTCCCCTATGTCCTCCCCCAGAGGGGCATTACCCCCCTCTCTGGGGCAGAACAGCCCCAGCTGCCCCCCAGCCTCCAGCCCGGGGCAGATAAAACATGCCAGGTGAGACCAGATAACCCTGTTACAATCCCTTCTTCTGCTTTCCCTCCCCAAAAAAGGACTGCCCTCTGCATCAGTCCTTCTCTTTTTCACTCTGTTATCCTACCTCACTATCTTTCTCTTTCTCTTGTGTGTCGCGTAGCTCTAATCAGCATGACTGCACCGGGTAGATGTGGGTGTCCATGGTTACCAGAGTTGGTGTCCAGGGTTACGGGAAGCTGTTTGCAGGGTGACGGGTTTGTTGGTTGTCGGTGGCGGGCGAATGCCGTTGGGAGGGTGTGCATGTTCTGACTGTCCTCTCTGTCTTTCTCTGTGTTGTAGGCAGCTTCAGCAGCAGCAGCAGGCTGAGCTGGAGGGAGGAGGTGGGAGAGAGGAAATCTACGAGGCCGGACAGGTGACTCTGCCTCAGGTAAGCGCACTGATAAACTGCACTAATTGACTTCTGTGGTCTGTAAATGAACAGAAAGATGGTGGATGGGTGGTAAGGGTATGGATGGAATGATGTATGGATGGATGATAGGGTTTTAAAGGTGGTTGGATAGACGGAAAGATGGATAGAAAGCTTAGTGATGGAATGATGGACGCATGAACAGGTGGAAAGATGGATGACAGGACAATAGTTAAGTGCAAGGATGGACGTGTATGAGACCAGACATGTGATACTTCATTTAACTGATTATGTAACCTGGTTGTAGCCAGATTGTTGGATGGATAGAAAGGTTATGGATGGAATGATGAGTAGATGATTTGGTGGATGGAAAAACTACTGGATGGACAGAAAGGTTATTGATGCAGTGATGGATGGATGGATGGAAAAATGGATAGATAAGATGGATTCAGCAGTTATCCAAAGTATCCTGACATCCTCCATTACTCAAAAGGTGCTTGATGGAATAATAGTTGATTAAAATGATGGGAAGCTGAGATTTGATGGATGGATGGATGGATAGAGTATTCACCCTGTCTCTCTTTCCATCTCCCAGGTTCCAGTGCAGCCAGTAGGACCAGATCCTAGTAAGACTGATCTCTGTCTCACACACACACACACAGACACAGGAAACAGTCGGGGTGCATACAAAGATGGGCAGCAGAGCATAAATACTCCACGGAAATGGAGAAAAACATCTTTTATAGCCCAGAAAAAAATATATATATATTTTTTTCCTCCAAATACTTTTTCAGATCATTCAAAGGTTCTGTCCTCCAGTGCACCTCCTACTGGACAGCAGGTTTTTACACCTTCTGCCTCATTCAGTGCTAACACATGCACCAATGAGTCCTTCAGGTACCACACACTCGCACAGTCATCAAGCAGTATGTGCATGTTAGTGTGAACAAATAATGTTTGCATGGATTAGGGTTAAATGTTTGTGTCATGTTTTCCAGGCAAGCACCTTCTGCGACCCAGATGTTGTCCCACATGTCTCGTCAGAGCGCCCCCTCTGGTCTCCCTATGAACAGCAGTAGCCCTGTTCAGACTCAGAGTGCAAACCCTGCACCCCCTGCAGCCTGGGCACAACCACGTGCTCCCTTCAATGCACAGGTCATTAATCATAGTCATAACAGAAAAGGAGGAGTGGCTTTATTTACGGAGCTCTTTTAATAGATAAAAAAAAATGAAAGTCCTTAAATACCACAGTGGTCATCATGAATGGTGACCATCCTAATCATGCTAACTAGCATATGGTGCAAAGCACTACACAGCACTTATGTGTGTGTGTGTGTGTGTGTGTGTGTGTGTGTGTGTGTGAGACCAACAGGCAGGGAAGAGTCAGTCACCCCAATTTTCCATGGGAAATTTTAGCTCCGCCCCTTCATCAGCATCCTCCTCTTTTGGACAAATGGGTGGAGCTTCAGCTAACATTGCAGCCAACACAACTAATTATTCGCAGATGAATGCTCGCAACCACCAGTCCACAAACGGATATGGTAAGAGCTCAAAGATGACAAACTGTCTCTCTCTTTTTCTGTATGTCTCACACACACACACAGACTCTCTCATTCTCACACCACAGGTGATGTGAGCCAGTCAGGGCCACAGTTCCCCTCTAGACCAGCAGAGGCAGCAGCAGCATGGCAGCAGTGGCAAAATCAACCACACACACAAAACACGGCAGACACGCATCCTCATATACAGAACAGCCAACCAGAGATGTTTACCGTGAGTATTACATAGGCACATGCATACTACATACATGTATGTTACAGTAGTTAAATCTGAAATAACGTAAACATGACTCTGTACAGATAGACATGATATCACGCATTATTTCTTGGTTACCTGAAACAGGACATTGGATTGTAGGCCACAAGGGTAGTGAGTAGGACACATCCGTAGGCCACACAGACACTATGATAGGGGGCAGGGTGTATCTATAGGCCCCAGTGACACTAGGATAGGGAGCAGGGGGCATCTATAGGCCACAAATACACTGAATGAGGCAGACCACAACACTGAATGAGGCAGAAGGAGTATAAACCTGCTGTCCAGTAGGGGGTGCATCTACAGGCCAAAAAGACATTAGGATAAGGAACAGAGGGCATCTATAGGCCAAAAAGACACTAGGATAAGGAACAGGAGTGCATCTATAGGCCACAAAGAACATAGGATAGGGAGCAGGGCACATCTATAGGCCACAATGAACATAGGATAGGGAGCAGGGTGCATCTATAGGCCACAAAGAACATAGCATAGGGAGCAGGGTACATCTATAGGCCACAAAGACACTAGGATAGGGAGCAGAGTGCATCTATAGGCCAGACAGACACTAGGATAGGGAGCAGGGCGCATCTATAGGCCCCAAGGACACTAGGATAGGGAACAGGGCGCATCAGTAGGCCACAAAAAACAGGATAGGGAGCAGGGTGCATCTATAGGCCACAAAGACACTAGGATAGGGAACAGGGCGCATCTGTAGGCCACAAAGACACTAGGATAGGGAGCAGGGCGCATCAGTAGGCCACAAAAAACAGGATAGGGAGCAGGGTGCATCTATAGGCCACAAAGACACTAGGATAGGGAACAGGGCGCATCTGTAGGCCACAAAGACACTAGGATAGGGAGCAGGGCGCATCTGTAGGCCACAAAGACACTAGGATAGGGAGCAGGGCGCATCTATAGGCCACAAAGAACATAGGGAGCAGAGCGCATCTATAGGCCACAAAGACACTAGGATTGGGAGCAGGGCACATCTGTAGGCCACAAAGACACTAGGATAGGGAGCAGGGCACATCTGTAGGCCACAAAGACACTAGGATAGGAAGCAGGGTAAAAAGGTGTTTTGAGTTAATTAGCCGATTAGAGCTCTTCTCAAGTCGACATTGCTGTATTATAAATTCTTTACTGTAATATTTTTGAGATACTGGATTTTTCCACTGTCTCATTTCCATGAGCTGTAAGCTGTAATCATCCAAAAAAAAGGCTTGAAATATTTTATTCATGTGTAATGAATCTAGAATATATCAAAGTTCCAATTTTTGAATTAAATTACGGAAACAAATTTACTTTTCCACAATATTCAAATTTTTTTTTAGATGTAGGCCATAAAACCACTAGGATAGGGAAGTAGGGGGCATCAGTAGAGTAGTGCACACTGGATGGCAACAAATCTCTGCTCAGCCCGGACATGAATGTCAATCACTTCAGGTCTCCATGGAAACATTTCACTCTGCCCCTTCTACATATCTTTTTTCCCCCCGCAGGATGTTCTGTCCATGCTGGATAATTCTGCGAACTTCAGCAACGAAGACTTTACAGAAATGCCCATGTTCCCTCCATTTCCTGAGTGATCCCGATCATCCTCTTTTTAGCCTTTTTCTTTTCGTTCTTTTTTTCAGCTTCTTCTTCTGCTTCTTATCTAGTTTATTAAGAAACAAAACGAGGGGAGATTTGTTGAATTTTTTTTATTTTTTTTTTTATTTTTGTAAAATAATCTCGTATAGAGTTAAGGAAGCGGCTGTGTTCTAATAACCACGCACAAGTGCACTAAATGAGCACAATCAGTCCAACACACTGAGTTAGGTTTATCCCGTTGCGCCCCCAGAAACACGCACAAACACACTCACACACGCACTTGGAGACATTTGCAGTTTTACCCCCAAACACGAGGAATGTGTTGTTTAATTTTATATTCTGTAACAATAAATTGTTTATATTTTACAACATTATCACAGTATAATATATATATATATATATATATTTTTAAAAGGGGTGGTTCTTGATCCCGCCTTCCAAATGGGACTGCCTTTATTGCACTGCCTAAAAATGCTACCTATGTAGGATGCCTCCTCCCGAGTAGAGCACAGAGGTAGTGACAATATTTTAACAACAGAATATTGTGATTATTGTACAGCTGATTATGGACACATGCCTATGTAAATTCACACAGTCACTGTTACCATTTCCATGGAAACATTCATTCACTTTCTGGTTCTTCTGAAAGCAATTTGAATTATTATTATTATTATTATTATTATTATTATTATTCACATTGTCATATGAAAATGTGTCTTAATTAGAAATAAAGGCACACGATTCTGGACTTTTATTTGATTTGCTTTGTTTATAAAGTTGTCAGAAAATGACTTTATAACTAAAAGAATTCGGCATGTGTTGAATCTGGTTATAGTCTAAAATGCATATGCAAATTAGCGACCACTCTAGTATTTATTTATTTTAGGTTAATTTCCTCAATGAGAAATCTCCTCATCCTAATTTGCATGTGCAAATTAGCTAAGCCTGCGTCAGCTACATCTGTGGTTCTCTGTTATTCAATTTTCTTGCTTTCCTTATTTTTGACAATCACTTTTGTTCAGCTTTTTTTCTAAACTCATCGAGTCCATGTTAATACACATGGTTTTTTTTTTTTTTTTAATGTAATTAAATTTAATTACATTTTAATTTAATTCTGTGGGCGATTTCAATTTCTCAAAAAAAAAAAAAAAAAAAGACCGTAAAAAAAAGAAAGATTATTGTGTACAATCTAAAATAATGAACTGTCTTTTAGGATATTTCTCCTATTTTATTATTATTATTTTTTTACCCAATACTTCAGATGAAAGCTTGGTATTAGTTGTACAGAATTATGGACTTCAGTTTGGCTTTGTTTTTTGTTTTTTTGTTTTTTTTAAAATCAAATACATTCATAATAATGTCCATGTACATGTCTGGGGACGTGCCCTGAATATAATTTAAATATGAAAGATTGCAAATATTGAACTTTTAATTATTTTTTCTAAACTACCTACCTAGAGTCTAATCTGTGATGCTCAAATAATTTCCGATATTTTTTTTTTTTCCTGTTACATACATTTGCATTTACAATGGATATAAAGTCTACACACCCCTGTTAAAATAGCAGGATTTTGTGATGTAACAAATTAAACAAAGAAAAATCAAAATTACAGCCCATACAATGCCACTGAAAACTAAAGTGACCCATTTCAGAGAAAAAAAAAACTTATAATAATCTAATTGCGTAAGTGTGCACGCACTTTTATAAATGGGTATGTGGCTGAGTCAACCAATCATCAAGCTCATGTGAAATAGTAGTCAGTACCCACGTCTCTTCAACCGAAGTCACTCCGATTAACTCTAAATAAATCTCATGATGAGATTTATTTCTGATGAGAAGACAAAAAGAAAACTTTGTCAGGGAGGCTGTCAAGAGGCCTACAGCAACATTAAAGGAGCTTTCTGGCGAGTACTGAATGCTCTCCCCATGGCAACCATCTCCCGTATTCTTCATCTGTCTGGGCTATGGGCCAGGGTGGCAAGACGCAAGCTTTCCAAGCCTGGCTAAACTTTACAAAAACACATCCAGTCTCCCAAAACCATCTGGAAAAATGTGTTATGGTGTGATGAGATGAACTAAATTGACCATAATTGTAACTTTTATGTTTGGCACAGAAACAATACAGCACATCAGCAGAACACCATACCCACCACCGTGCATGGTGGTGGCAGCATCATGCTTTGGGGCTGCTTTTGTTCAGCTGGAACTGGGGCTTTAGTAAAAGGTGGAGGGCTCATGAATGGCCCAGCCAGAGCCCAGACCTGAATCCTATAGGAAAATCTGTGGGGTGACCTGAAAGGTTTCGTGCACAGGAGATGCGCTCGCAATTTGACAGATCTGGAACTTTTTTTGCAAAGAAGAGTGGGAAAATATTCAAGATGTGCCAAGCTTATAGACTTCCAAACAGACTGAGTGGTGTAACAATCAAAGGGTGCTTCAACTATTAGTTCAGGGGTGTGCACACGTATACAATTAGGTTATTCTAAAATTAAGTTTTATTTATTTTTTCTCTGAAATGTCACATTGGTTTTCAATGGCTTTGTACAGTTTGTCATTTTTTACATCAAAGGTGGAAATGTTCTAATATGATTCATCTTTGTTTCAGTTTTTTACATCACAATTATTTTTTTATATTTTAACGGGTGTGTAGATTTATATTTATATAAATTTATATATATATATATATATATCCACTGTACCTACCCACAGTCAAATCTGTGATGCTCAAATAATTTCCGATATTTCTTTTTTTTTTTCCTGTCAAAGACATTTGCATGTATTTCTTCTGGTCCTTCTCTCCGTCTACGATCCAAATACTCCCATGTTCTGCAGTTGTTTTAAAATGGATTCCTTTTTGCCATTTTTAAATGGGTTACATGCATGTTTCAGGGCATGCCTAATTTGCTATAGCAAATGCTCTAATTTGCATATGCAAATTAGCCAGGCGGGACATGACGAGGGTGATTTATTCTTGTTTATTGTTGTATTTTTTTGTTTGTTTGTTTTAAAGCGTTGCTGCAGCCGTGAAAATGCAGTTTATACAGAAATATTTTAAAAAATTATATGTATATGAAAATGTTAAAGAGAACTTGGCTTTTTGTATTAAATTGTTATATTGTCAAAAAGAAATGTGGTTTGCGTGGTGAGCTTTTTCAGATCTGTATGTTTTATTATTTGCCTGTAAATATATACGTATCTTAAAAACTGGGAAGGATGACCTGCTCAGTGATTCATTGTGTCTAGCAGCAAGTGACAGCAAAATGTGTTTTTAATGTGTATATTCATGCTTATTTATGGATGAGGATTATTAACGAGACTATGTACCTGTGCCATTTTAAGTGTTGTAATTTATGACTATTTAAACTGTTCAAATGTTAATATGTTCAAGAATCCACATCTGTTTCTTTTTCCACTCGGGAGAGGAAGATCAGCTTGCAGGCTTTTGTAAAATTTATCAGTGAATCCTCTTGAGGTAAATCTGATCTTTTGCAACTGTCAGGATCACATCAGGTGTCTTAGATTCTGGCAGTCAGGAAGGAAAAAAGCCTTTAACCACTTACACCAAATTCTAGGTTCGATCAAGGATGACCGCTATAAATCTGCCAGCAGGGCTTAAAGTACTCTTATGTTGCCTTCAAACCTGCCAAAAAGTCTGTTTTGTGTACCAGCCCTCTGGATTTAGTCAATAGTTTTGATTGAAGGGCAGAGTTTTTTATTTGAGACTCGGCTCATGACAACAATCACGACGACAGAGGAAGTTTTAAGAGAGATTGTCACTGTGTACAATTGCTGTTCATGAAATTGTTTTACAGTTCGATTTGGAAATTAGACTCCTTCGTGCTTCCTGTCTAGGCTATATCATACCACTCCCTAGACCGGTACATCGGTGCAAGGAATATTTTGGGGTCATTTGCCCAAAAAGTTTGGGAGCCCCTGCTATAGATTCACATCACCACCAGTCATCAGAGGGTCCAGTATAGCTGGAGTTTGGAGCAGGTCCAACATCCAGAAAATGTGTGTTTACTTCTATTACACATGATGCATGCTTCAGTAATGTTTTCCAAGCACCTTATTGTTACCAAACTCCACTTTAAGTATTCATTGGGGACACTGTGTGTCTGTGTGTCTGTGTGTCTGTGTGTCTGTGTGTCTGTGTGTCTGTGTGTCTGTGTGTCTGTGTGTGTGTGTGTGTGTGTGTGTGTGTGTGTGTGTGTGTGTGTGTGGACACTAAAACTTTCAGCATAAGTAATAGAAGTAGCCAAAGGAGATCAAGATCAACAGGGTCAGTTACCTACACGGAATGCAGTCCTCCTCGCCATCCAGAGGGCTTTATCTAATAATCACAGACCTAATCGACAACGGATTTTGGCGAATTTAATTCAAATAGAGATCAATTATTTATATATACGACTACAACTACAGAAGAGGGATAGAACATGAGATGAAGATGGTCTACCTCATCAAATCAAGGACTGAAGAAGCATCATGAAAGGGGCTTTGTTTATCGACAACTTTATCGACCTACATAAAGGATTCTTCTCTTGTTAAGAGGCCTGTGTATATTTACAGTTTAACAATCAAAGGTGTGTTGAGTTTTATGCTGAATGTATTTATTTGGATATATGTGTGACATTAAAAGAGTGTTACGAGGGAATTTGTGATCAAAGGAGAACTTTGAGGACCTTAAAAATGGGACCGACCTTTACTAAAAGGCTGAGAGGCATCTAGAGATGATATATTAGACGGTCTGTGAAGATTTAAGAAGATATTTTGAGTCGAATAAAGGACAGTGATGAAGTACTGAAGATAAAAAAAATGGATGTGGATTTGGGTTTCATTCTTTTATTCCCATTTTTGTCTTTTCTTCAGAGTTTTTAAGAGTTTATTCATGTGAGGCAAAGATGTGTTGACCTTTTTTCATTGGGAACTGTGATGAATTATTACTGGAGGGTGTTTGGATAAAAAAGAAAGAGACATTTAAGACATCAATCAGACATCAGAAAGGATTCGTCCCTGTGTGCAGTGATGTCGACTCGATCCCTCGGACAACGCTCTTGTAACGGGCTTCGCTCAAGCTGATCAACAACCTAAATGTTTTTTCTTTCCCCAGTGGATGGAACAAACATGGATGTTCCTCTTGCTGAGTCACGGCTGGACGTGGACGTGGATCTGGGCTTCGCTCTTTTCTTCTTCTTCCTGCTCTGCGTGTTCCTGCTGGTCAGCGTAGTGCGCTGCTCCCAAATCGTGCTGGACCCCTACAGCGCCGTCTCGATCTCCATCTATCAAGAGGAGCAGGACGGATGAACGCTTTAAGACATTCACTACTCAGGAGCTTTACGGCTGTCATGGAGGAGTCAGAGAAACTCAATTCTAAGATTCAGAACTAAAAAGTCCTAAAATTTTTCCAATATGAAGCATTTGTTTGCTCTCGTTTATACGTAGTCCGTCTCCTAGTGCTCGTTTCTGTACTATTCTGATGATGTCTTAGTGTAACACGCTCGGTGTCTTGCTGTTCTAGGAAAATAATGAACAACAAGATGGTGTGATAAAGTAGATTATCATTAACAGCACATCCCAAAATGTTTTATTCCTCTTATACCACGAAAATTACAGTTGTTAATGTATAAGTAACAGCGTCGCGATTTTTCTATCTAGCAAATACCAAAAAGGGGTAAATAACTACCATCCATGCTAACTGCCTGAGTACGTAAACATTTATTTTTTAAATAATAATTTATTTTCAGTTTATAATTTGGGTAACAAGGTTGTATTTTCAAAAGTGACCTGGTCACTCGTTATCGTTGCAAATAAAGAAAAAAAAAGAGAATGAAAGAATGTGCTGCTCTTCTTCCCATGATCTTCAGGAAATTTGGATGATGCCACTTCCTGTTGTGGAATATTCCAGATATGTTTAGCTACACAACAAATATGAGTTGAGGATGTTTATTTAAAAACATAATGATTTTAATGGTTTTTCAAGATAAAAAAAAAAAGTATTTCAAGGTAAAATGTAATTAGTTAGCTGTGAGACTCATTTTCATGAATGCTGGTTTTATTCATGTTTTACGTGTTTATATATATACACACACACACACACACACACGTTTTTAATGTTAATGTTTAAACGTTTAAAACTCTCATATTTCACCATGAAAAAAAAGTTAAGATTTGTATTATTTTACGCGTTTATTTACTTGCTTAGCTACTGAACAGTGACAAAATATCATCTTGACGCTTGAGTCAGTTGAAATCGTCTCGCGCGAGGGCTTTTAATCTGAAATTTAAAAATTAACGGACGCCGTGGTGTTTCCTTCACGCGGCTTACTTGCTAGTGTTGTGTTAGCTCGGTGAGCCGAGAGGATAGGCGATATATCGGTGTAAACTGGGTGATGTGTGTAAGTTTCCGCGGTGTTTAGTTGGGTTCGGCGGCTTCTGACTGAGGTACGACTCTGTTTATTCCGTTACTTTAACGAAACATACACACACACACACACACGCGGCTGTGAGGCTCAAGGTTAAAGCCGTCCGCGCTCGAGCCCTGACTGAGCGCTGAGCTGTGTTCAGCGGCTGTGAGGAGATTGATTAACCTGTGTGTGTGTGTGTGTGTGTGTGTGTTTGTTTGTTTGTTTGTTTCAGGAACATGTCTGTATTAGGGAGTGTGTTGAACACTGGAGTGTCACTGTGGAGAAGCTCACTGCAGCTCTGCACCACACACATCCACACAGGTGAGGAACTGTTACTGCTGCTAGCTCTCTCCAGTGATCCAATATTACATATCTGTGAGTGGCAAAAGTATGTGAACCCTTGCTTTCAGTATCTGGTGTGACCCCCTTGTGCAGCAATAACTGCAACTGAACGTTTATGGTAACTGTTGGTCAGTCCTGCACATCGGCTTGGAGGAATTTTAACCCGTTCCTCAGTACAGAACAGCTTCAGCTCTGGGATGTTGGCGGGTTTCCTCACATGAACTGCTTACTTCAGGTCCTTCCACAACATTTCTACTGGATTAAGGTCAGGACTTTGACTTGGCCATTCCAAAACATTAACTTTATTCATCTTTAACCATTCTTTGGTACAATGACTTGTGTGCTTAGGGTCGTTGTCTTGCTGCATGACCCACTTTCTCTTGAGATTCAGCTCACAGACAGATGTCCTGACATTTCCCTTTAGAATTCACTGGTATAATTCAGAATTCATTGTTCCATCAATGATGGCAAGTCGTCTAGGCCCAGATGCAGCAAAACAGGCCCAAACCATGATACTACCACCACCATGTTTCACAGATGGCATAAGGTTCTTGTGCTGGAATGCAGTGTTGTCCTTTCTCCAAACATAACACTTCTCATTTAAATAAAAATTTCTATTTTAGTCTCATCCACCCACAAAACATTTTTCCAGTAGCCTTCTGGCTTGTCCATGTGATCTTTAGCAAACTGCAGAAGGGGGCAGCAGTGTTCTTTTTGGAGAGCAGTGGCTTTCTCCTTGCAACCCTGCCATGTACACCATTGTTGTTCAGTGTTCTGATGGTGGACTCATGAACCTTAACATTAGTCAATGTGAGAGAGGCCTTTAGTTGCTTAGAAGTTACCCTGGGCTCCTTTGTGACCTCGCGGACAATTATACGTCTTGCTCTTGGAGTGATCTTTGTTGGTCGACCATTCCTGGATTGGTGGAGTCCAAACTCTTTAGAGATGGTTTTGTAACCTTTTCCAGCCTGATGAGCATCAACAACTCTTTTTCTGAGGTCCTCAGAAATCTCCTTTGTTCATGCCATGATACACTTCCACAAACATGTGTTGTGAAGATCAGACTTCGATAGATGCCTGTCCTTTGAATAAAACAGGGTGCTCACTCACACCTGATAGTCATCCTATTGATTGAAAACACCTGACTCTAATTTCACCTTCAAATGAACTGATGATCCTACAGGTTCACATACTTTTGCCCCTCACAGATATGTAATAATTGGATCATTTATTTAAATAAGTGACCAAGTATAATATTTTTTAGCTCATTTGTTTAATTGGGTTCTCTTTATCTATTTTAGGACTTGTGTGAAAATCTGATGATGTTTTAGGTCATACATAAATATATAAAAACATAGAAAATTCTAAAGGGTTCACAAACTTTCAAGCACTACTGTATCTATCTATCGATCTAGATGTCTGTCTATAGTCCGTTTCCGTCTGTTTCTATCATTCTGTCTTCTGTCACTTACCAACTCACAGGTCCTCCAGGTTTTCCCTGATTTCCTGTTGGTGATCAGTAAACCATATCTTTCTGTGTATTTCTGTGTGTGTGCGTGTGTTAGGAGCATGTTCGCGTGTGCGCATGCACGCCATCCCCCCCCTGAAGCAGGTGGACCGGTGGACGGAGAAGAGGAGCATGTTCGGTGTCTACGACAACGTCGGCATTCTGGGTGAGCAACATTAGCCGCACACGCTGTTCATTATCGGTCAGCCAGGCTCTGTACATGCCTTCAGTTACCATAGCAACCATTATCCACTACACTGTGCACCACTTCGTACCAAAATACCCGTTTCTGATTGGCTGGCAGGTGTGCATTCGTTTACTATCTGAAGAGTGCCTCTAATGTAGATTCGGACTCATCATACTTTGTAACCATGACAACAATGGTTTCGTCACCATCAAAATGGCAGACACGTGTCAATGAATCTGATTGGCTTACAGGCTGATGACTTTTTTAAAAAAAATTATTTATTTATTTTCCCACGGCAACAAAATGCTAGTGCGCACACAGTTTGTGTTGGCCAAACGGGAAGTGGTTACCGAGCTGTTAAATGTCACTCCTGTCACCATAGCAACCATAACGCATGCCAGCAGGGATGAGAATGTTTTATCATTGAATTGTTCACCACAGGCGATTTTAAAGCCCACCCTAAAGAGCTGATCAGAGGGCCGGTGTGGCTGCGTGGTTTCCGTGGTAACGAGTACCAGCGGCTGACGCGCAAGAAGAGGATGGTGGGAGATCGCATGATGACAGAGGACAAACTGGTGCTGGAGAAGAGATTGCGCTTCCTGTATCGCCGCTTCAACCGCTACGGCAAACACAGATAGACCTGCTCTCTGTGTGTGTGTGTGTGTGTGTGTGTGTGTGTGTGTGTGTGTGTGTGTCTGTCTCTCTGTGTGTGTGTCTCTGTGTGTGTGTGTGTTTTCAATTAAATTCAATTAAAAGTAACAAATATCTTCACACCAGTTTATTTAAAAAAGTGTGTAATGATTCAGACATGCAGGTTCTACGGTGCTAAACTGGTGGCTGTAAAGTTCCTGTGCCTGTTGGAGAACCAGCCTCTTGCTCAGTGTCTTGGTTTCTAAACTACATTTGAGCGTGAACACACTTTCAGTTCAGACTGGGGGAGGTGGAGCTCAGTGAGAGGGAGTTCGGGCTCGGGAACGCCGTGAACGGAGTCTCGGACATCACACACAGCTCCGACTCGGCCTACGAACCTGGATTGGCTGAAAAACGTAAAATATATATATATATTTGCAGCCCCGAACCTGTACAGATCTCTCGCTTTGATTGTTTCTCAATCACTGTGTCTCAATAAAGATCCTTTGTTTAACACCACTGCTCAGGTGAACAGGTAATAACATTTCCTAAATCCTCAATTCTATTAGAATGATTTTAATGACTGGTATTATTTGAAAGTTGGTCATGAATATTTTCTATCTATATATATATATATCCCAGTCTCTGTAAGGAAGCACCTGAACGTCTAATCGGCTACAGTAAACTAGGGGATATGAGTGGGATTAAGCATTGATTCTTCGTGATCAAATGTGCGATTCGTAGCCTGTAATCACGGATGAAAAAGAAAGGTCTGGTTCTTGTGTTCATTACAGTACCAGAGCAGGTCAGATCTCACTGCCAGACCACTGAGTCACTGGTACCTTTAGAGAAAAAAGTTTTTACATCATCAATTACATAAGATGTGTTATAGTTGCACACCAAATCTGAGCCTTGAACCACAGTTCTCATGCTCATACACACCCACCTGCTTAACCACCAGAGCAACACAACCTTTAGGATGCATTGTTCAACAAGTCTCTCTTCTGTTTATGTTCTGTTGGCCAATGGTCCAATAACGACTGGTTCTTGAACTTAAAGATAAATGTGCAAAAAAAAAGTTTAGCTTTCAGGTAGCACCAGTTGGCACAGTGGTTTAGGGCAGGTGTTACTACAGCAGTGAGTGGTGCTGAGGTTCCTGGATCAAGTCCAAAGATGCACTGACAAGCAAGACCTTGACAGGGGTTAATGTGGGTGAGATTTTTTTTTTTTTTTAAACATAAATGTGAACAAGTAAGTAAGTAGCTAGAAATGAAAGTGCAGCAGAAGAAAAACAGTGATATAATTATAGAATGATTTAAGCAACCCTGTTGCTATCTACCTTCCTGCAGGTTTCATCTCCAAACAAAATTTAACGCACCTGTTTTAGTTGATCAAGAACTTCTTCATCTGATTAGATGGTCAGAGCTAAAGTCTCCAGGAAGAAACAGGGTTGGTGACAGAGCAAGTAAAGAGTATGCAAGTGTGTGTGTATATATATAGAGGAAAATATGAATGAAAAAATATATATAATAATATATAAATATATAGGAAAATATGAATGAAAAAAAATATATATAAAATATATAAAATGGCCCAGAGCAGCATAACCCCTCCTTCCACCTCTCCAGGAGCCCCAGGTGGGACATACTGGCTTTCACTCTCTTTCTCTCACTTTGCCAGATTTAGTGCCCCACCAGGTTCCAGCACCTTCAGCTCGCCTGCAGGCGGTCTCGATCCTGTGTGGCATTGCACCACAGAGGGACTCACCCTTAGACATCTGAGCCACCAGTACCTTCTTACAAATTATGCTTTTCCTTGAGGTTTATCTTTTACTTTACATCACCTACACGCTTATAAAGAAAACTATCACTTTCCACCTGAGCCAAGGATCAAACCCCAATCACAAGAAACAGGTCATCTGCTTACTTACCCACTGAGCCATCAGACCTTTATAACAGCCTACAACTTTTTTTAGGAGCTTTATCTTTTACTTTGCACACATACAAAGAAAACATTACCTCAGCTCAGGCTTGAACCGTGATCCTGTAAACAAGAGCCTTGGGCTCCATCCCACTGAACCACCAGTACCTAAGGACACCTATGGTTTGATCTTTTTGCATGTTGTAACATCTTCACAAAGACAGTTTTCCCAAGCTCAGGACCAAACCATAGTTGTCCGTAGGTACTGTTGGTTCAGTGGGATGGAGCTCCTTTACAGGATCACGGTCCGAACCTTGGTTGAGGTGATGTTTTCTTTGTATGTGTGCAAAGTAAAAGATAAAGCTCCTAAAAAAAAAGGAGTAGGTCAGTAAAAGGCACTGATGGTTCAGTGGGTAAGTAAGCAGCTGACCTGTGTCTTGTGATTGGGGTTTGATCCTTGGCTCAGGTGGAAGGTCTGAGATTTCTTTACTGAGCCACCAGTACCTACAGACAAACCATGGTTTGATCCTGAGCTTGGGAAAGCTGTCTTTGTGAAGATGTTACTTTATCTTTTTGCATGTTGCATTTAACCGAGCTGTTAAATGGGTCACTCCTGTCACCATAGCAACCATAACGCATGCCAGCAGGGACGAGAAAGTTTTATATCATTGAATTGTTCACCACAGGCGATTTAAAAGCCCACCCTAAAGAGCTGATCAGAGGGCCGGGGTGGCTGCGTGGTTTCCGTGGTAACGAGTACCAGCGGCTGACGCGCAAGAAGAGGATGGTGGGAGATCGCATGATGACAGAGGACAAACTGGTGCTGGAGAAGAGACTGCGCTTCCTGTATCGCCGCTTCAACCGCTACGGCAAACACAGATAGACCTGCTCTCTCTCTCTGTGTGTGTGTGTGTGTGTGTGTGTGTGTGTGTGTGTGTGTGTGTACACACACACACATTCTGCCCTGTTTCTGAATTTTTGCCAAAGTTAACAGTGCAGATTCATACCGTAATAAGAAACTTTTCAGAATATTAAACAATATTATCACAGTTTATTATTTTTTTTTAAAGTAAAGAGGTTGAGTGTGTAATACAATCATAATGATCGACATGTTCACTGTTAATAATAAATATCTTTACATTTAAAAGGACAGTTCAGCCAAAACAGAAATGTACAATGTTCGAGGCTAATGTAGCTAACAAATAAAGGAAGCTCATAGCTACCAGTTTAGCATTTTTCATTTTAGCATGCCTGAATCAGATACATCACTTGGCTCCCAAAAAAAAAAAAAAAAAAGGCACAGTTTTTTTAAAAAGTACAAATTAATCATGAACTGTATTTTCATCCGAATCATTTCAGACAGCATGGGACAAAGTGTGTAATGATTCAGACATGCAGGTTCTACGGTGCTAAACTGGTGGCTGTAAAGTTCCTATGCCTGTTGGAGAACCAGCCTCTTGCTCAGTGTCTTGGTTTCTAAATTACATTTGAGCGTGAACACACTTTCAGTTCAGACTGGGGGAGGTGGAGCTCAGTGAGAGAGGGAGTTCGGGCTCGGGAACGCCGTGAACGGAGTCTCGGACATCACACATAGCTCCGACTCGGCCTATGAAGCGAAGCGGAGACACAACATTAGCATCTTTAAGCATTCGAGACACAGCCGAAGTGTTTAACTGTGTTTACTCTCACTTGAGAATCTCTCTCTCTCTCCTTTGGAACCCGATGCCGTTTTTTCTTCACTCCGCAAGCTGACTGGTTAGTGACGGAGGGGGAGGAGCCATCGTCCTCTCCTCCAGGGGCGCAGTCTAAATTGGCTCCGCCCTCATCCTGTTAAAACATGTATGTCATTGGTGTGTGGGCTGTGCTTCATTCTCATGACATGGTATGAGTGCGTCTTATAATTATTAGTGTTCTTATTGTTATTATTATACAGGATGTGTCCCACATCTAGCGGTATTGTGAGCTCGGCGTTCCTGTAATCGTCTCTGTACGCATCCAGAGTCTTCATGAGGAACCTAACACACACACACACACACACACACACACACACACACACACACACACACACACGAACGTTAAAATGTGGAATAAGTAAAACTACTCATCACAATAATAAATCATCCCATCCCCCTTTTTAAATACGAGTTGTAATGTGTCTTGCCTTCTCTCTTTCTTCAGTCTGCGCGTGAGTCTCTGGACGTGGTGAAGGCGAGCCAGCGTCCTCTCATTCACCTGAGAACACAAATCGCACAAGTTTATACTATGACAAGATCACAATCATATCACACACACACACACACACACACACGACACCCAGGAAAAATCCTGTAAGGTGCTTATGTACTTGTTCGAGCTCCTTGACCCTTTTGCTCAGAGCCTGATATTTCCTCTTGTCCACGTCCCTCGTGTCCTTCTGTTCGTCCTGAGGAGGTCCCCCGCTCTCCAGGATCTCAGTGGCTCCTGAAGCCAGCTCAACGCCCGCAGCCTCCAGTTCGGCCTCCAGGATGTGACCACCAAAGAGAGGAGGCAAAGCCAGGCCTGAGAAATCCTCCATCATCTACAGCACAGGAGAGACATGAGGCAACAGAACACCAGCAACACCTTATAAACATGATACAACACTTTGACACTCATGCATAACTCATACAACATAAACACACTAACATAACTGGTTATAGCTACGTTCATTTACATGCTGACAAACAAGGACACAAGCAAATACAAGACATGACTTACTTTTAACACTGCTAGCGATTGGGATTGTAACTTGTTTGGTGTCGCATCAGCACGGAGGAGTCTTCAACTCATCTAATAAGAAGGAACTAAGAAAGTACATTCGCCTCACTTCATAAATAAGCTTTCAGTTCGTTCATACATCTAACAGCTTTTCTACAACAGCGCCGACGGCTTGCGTCGCATTTTGCTGACGTCACAGATTTACAATCATTACGAATTCACTATTTGATAGTGGTACAATATGAAGGTACAATAATATTACAATAGTTACGTGTCAAATATAATTATATACGAAAAAATCCAATAATTATTGAAAAAAAAGAAAAGAAACAAACAACAACAAAAAAAAGGAACAAACAGAATACGTTATTAGGTCGCGTTTTAAATACGTCACTTATTTAGTTTGTTTGTTTATATATTTATTTACTTACTTACTACAAAAAGTAATACTGTTCAATAGTTGCATGTTCAATATTATTTTTTTTAACGAAAAATAACAATAAATAAATAAAAGAATAAGAAAACAAACATAGAATGCCGTCTGGGTTTTAAATGAAAGATTTTTTTTTTAAGAATTTAAAATTAAATCTAACATTTTTTAGTATAGTAAGTATAAATCACCAAGCTAGCTATATTAAAATTCGTAATATTTCATAATAATGTTATCCTCCAAATTCGAGCATCATTGCGTCGCGTTTGAAACGCATCATTCCTTTAGATCCAATCCGGAGCGAGGAACGTCACTTGACTTCGAACTACAATTCCCATGAGGAGCTGAAAACAGAACTACACGACCCAACATGGCGGGTGGTAAGTACTCGACAGCGAGCTAGCGCTTTTAAAGTCGTGGTATTTAATAGTAACAGTTGTTATGATTGGTATATTTAGACTAAAATGGTGTTATAAATGTGTTTAAACATTGCAGTTAATGGAAATGGGGTGTAATTAGGTGTTTTTGAGTCGGGAGTGACCTTGGGGTACAGTCAGTTATGCTAGTCTTTAGTCTCTTTAGCTAAAAGGAAGTTAAAGGAAGTGTATTTATTATTTACATGTAAATAAGTGTTTGTGTATATATATATATATATATATATATATATATATATATATATATACACATACATATACATACACACACACACACACACACACACACACATATTATACAGATGAATTGTACTGCATCCACTTTAGTCAGTCTGCACATGTATTTAATGTGTATAACTGCATTTTTATTGTTTCAGTCGGAAAGTTCCTGAGAAACGCCTGGAACAAGGAGCCCGTGGTGACGGCAGCCTGTGGCCTCGGCATCGCCGGTCAGTGTCCTAATGAATCTGAGGACAAAAACTATCTTTTCAACTGACCAAAACCATCGTCATTTATAACGAGTTGCAGCTATTTAAGTCCTATTAGTCCTGCTACTTAAAGGAGGCGCTCCTAGTGCAGGGCTTTCCAAACTTTTTGGGCAAACGACCCCAAATGGCCATTTTGAATTTTCTGCTAGCCTTGGCCACACTAATATTTAAAAAAAAAAAAATTCCAGATATATGATATAGGACTACTGCAACATTCAAACATTTTATTATGTAAGTAACAAATGTATTTGTAACGTAAGTGACTGAAAACCCAAGGAATATTCTTTGCACTTACCTACCAGTTTAGCAGGGAGTGTTGTATTATTATTTACACAACCGCTGCGTATCTTATGCGCACCTGGATTATTTAAAAGCGACAACTGCTAGACAAAACATCCCTGTCCATTCAAGCACAGCGAAGGTAAACACGCTGAGAAGCTCTGTTTCTCTTTAAAACTTTCCGCTGTCGTCGTGATCGTCGTCATGAGCTTTGTCTCAAATAGACATTCAAAACTATTAGCAATTAATTACTCAGAAAGTATTACCAATCTAGAAGACGGGTACACAACACAGACCTCAGGGTAGATGGACGGGGAAATTTGTCCATTGTTCTTGCTGAAACACGCTACTGCGGTGTGTCGGGATAAGTCATTTAAACATGCCTTGTCTGAATGTAGCTCCCGGTAACATTTCACAATAGCACACAAAACCCGCCTTCGATGCTTCTAATATTCGTTTGTAAAACAACCGAACGAAACCGAGGAGGACATTGGGAAGTTCTCCCACAACCCCATTTGTAAATCAAGCGACCCCATGTTTACTTGTTTAGAACGTGCGATATGAAAAGGTTCATCTCTAAACCTGGAAAAAGCGCAGTGATATTTCAGGGGGAAAGTGTGAGGCGTCTCGCAAAAACCCTTCAGATGTCGCTACGCTCCCTGATTTTATTTATTTATTTATTTATTTTTTAGTTCTTACTAATGCTGTAAACATTTACATACTGCTTTACTGACAGATCCATAAATGCGTCCCAGTGTGATGTGGCTGGAAATCTACCAGTTTACGTGTATGTTTCTAGTTGATTATTTACATATTTAATTGATGTTTGTGCAGCTCTGATTCTGCCGCTGGTGAGCCCGTACACCAAATACACGGTCATGTTGAACAAAGCGACGCCTTACAACTACCCAGGTGAGTGACGCTCTTGCACGTCGCACGTGTGTTGTGTTGCTAAATAAATAAACACATAAATAAATACATGACGTAAACCACAGCGCCATCTGGTGGTAGTACATGTGACAGCTTGTGAGTTTCCCCATGCTGTCAACTGTTTTCTGTGTACCTGCTCTGCTTTTGAACCTTAACTCTTACCCGTGTTCTCTCAGTTCCTGTGCGAGACGATGGAAACATGCCTGACGTCCCCGCTCACCCGTGTGACCCGCAGGGCAGGAACCTGGATTGGCTGAAAAACATGTAAATATATATATATATATATATATATATATATATTTGCAGCCCCGAACCTGTACAGATCTCTCGCTCTCTATCAGTGTGTCTCAATAAAGATCCTTTGTTTAACACCACCGCTCATTTCTCATCTCTTTTTATATCAGTGTACAGGTAATAACATTTCCTAAATCCTCAATTCTATTAGAATGTCGTCACTTTCTGTGTCATTTTGAATTCATTTCTCCGTCAGGTCGGATCTCACTGCCAGACCACTGAGTCACTGGTACCTTTGGAGAGAGAAGTTTTTACATCATCAAGATACATAAGATGTGTTATAGTTGCACACCAAATCTGAGCCTTGAACCATAGTTCTCATGCTCATACACACCCACCTGCTTAACCACCAGAGCAACACAACCTTTAGGATGCACTGTTCAACAAGTCTCTCTTCTGTTTATGTTCCGTTGGCCAATGGTCCAATAACGACTGGTTCTTGAACATAAAGATAAATGTGCAAAAAAAAAACGTTTAGCTTTCAGGTAGCACCAGTTGGCACAGTGGTTTAGGGCAGGTGTTACTAGAGCAGTGAGTGGTGCTGAGGTTCCTGGATCAAGTCCAAAGATGCACTGACAAGCAAGACCTTGACAGGGGTTAATGTGGGTGAGATTTTTTTTTTTTTTAAACATAAATGTGAACAAGTAAGTAAGTAGCTAGAAATGAAAGTGCAGCAGAAGAAAAACAGTGATATAATTATAGAATGATTTAAGCAACCCTGTTCCTATCTACCTTCCTGCAGGTTTCATCTCCAAACAAAATTTAACGCACCTGTTTTAGTTGATCAAGAACTTCTTCATCTGATTAGATGGTCAGAGCTAAAGTCTCCAGGAAGAAACAGGGTTGGTGACAGAGCAAGTAAAGAGTATGCAAGTGTGTATATATATATGAAAATATGAATGAAAAAAAATATATATAATATATAAAATGGCCCAGAGCAGCATAACCCCTCCTTCCACCTCTCCAGGAGCCCCAGGTGGGACATACTGGCTTTCACTCTCTTTCTCTCACTTTGCCAGATTTAGTGCCCCACCAGGTTCCAGCACCTTCAGCTCGCCTGCAGGCGGTCTCAATCCTGTGTGGCATTGCACCACAGAGGGACTCACCCTTAGACATCTGAGCCACCAGTACCTTCTTACAAATTATGCTTTTCCTTGAGGTTTATCTTTTACTTTACATCACCTACACGCTTATAAAGAAAACTATCACTTTCCACCTGAGCCAAGGGTCAAACCCCAATCACAAGAAACAGGTCATCTGCTTACTTACCCACTGAGTCATCAGACCTTTATAACAGCCTACATCTTTTTTTAGGAGCTTTATCTTTTACTTTGCACACATACAAAGAAAACATCACCTCAGCTCAGGCTTGAACCGTGATTCTGTAAACAAGAGCCTTGGGCTCCATCCCACTGAACCACCAGTACCTATGGTTTGATACTTTATCTTTTTGCATGTTGTAACATCTTCACAAAGACAGTTTTCCCAAGCTCAGGACCAAACCACAGCTCGTCCGTAGGTACTGGTGGCTCAATGGGTTGGAGCACAGGGTGCTTGTTTACAGGATCATGGTTCAAACCTCAGCTGAGGTGATGTTTTCTTTGTATGTGTGCAAAGTAAAAGATAAAGCTCCTAAAAAAATTTGTAGGCTATTATAAAGGTCTGATGGCTCAGTGGGTAAGTAAGCAGATGACTTGTGATTGGGGTTTGATCCTCGGCTCAGGTGGAAGGTCTGAGTTTTCTTTACTGAGCCACCAGTACCTACACACAAGCCATGGTTTGATCCTGAGCTTGGGAAAGCTGTCTTTGTGAAGATGTTACTTCATCCTTTTGCATGTTGTAACATATGCAGACGTATATTTTTGTTTCAGCAAATAATCACACGGAGCTTCAAACAACACCGGTCTGGTGTAAATATGACATTTTAAACAGCATAATGATCCAAAAAGAGTTAATTGTTTTTTTATTTATTTATTTGAATTCTTGTGAAATGACAGCGTGACACATTCAACATGAGCGTAATATGACTCTCTCGGTCTTCATTAATACTGATTAGTTTCATTTCCTCTACTAATAAAACACATATTTCTAACAATACTGAAAATGAAGAGATAAAACGGTCCATAGTCACAGTTATTCCTTGAAAACATATTCGGTACAAAAAAAAAAAAAAGAGAAAAAAGTGCGCTATAATTATCATAAATGTTTGAACGTTTTGTACATACAGCAGTGTAGTAGAGAAGGAAATACATTTCAGTGGACGCCATTCAGCCATTTTACTCGTTTTCTATGATTTAAGGCACAAATTTAAGAAAAGAAAAACAGATGTCATATCAAAAAATGTCCATTAAAAACATATTTAAAAGTCAAAAGATTTGAAACTTAGATAAATTTCAAATTTATATAGGCATGGGGCAGTTAAAAAAAATCTTTTTATTTATTTTTTTTCAATACATTACATATTTTCTTGTTAATCACATTATAAAATCCCCAGTCAGAGGAATGACAAGATTTCTAAAGTGTAACAATATTGTGCGTGTTAAAAATCGCAATATAGTGAATAACTGAGTACAGGCACATGACTACGTGCGACATAAACATCCAACAACTGGCTACAATTATTGAAATGAAACTCCACCTTTCTCCTGAGAGAAATATTAACAGTTAACATTTTCAGTGTTTTCACTTTTCACTTCCTTTAAAATCCCAAAATTAAAAAAAATAAAAAAAATCTTAAAATATAAAAAACTGGAGATGGACTTTGAAATTTGGTCCTACTCAAGCAAAAAAAAAAAAAAAAAAAAAAAAAGCATTTAATTCATATACTCAATATAACCATAGATTTCAGAAGGACCAATATAATCAAACTTCAACACGTTAAATGTTCCAGCTATCGCAAAGTTCACCCTTTTCTCACAGACGTAAGGGTTAAAACTCACAAATCAGACATGATATTTGATTCAAACAAATCGAGTGCGTTTGGGAGAACGTTTTAATACATTTTTATATAAATAGTTCTGAACTGCTGTAATCATTACTGTAAATACACAGTGACAAATCGAGAAAGGTGAGCTAACTGCTAATAGCTAGCTACCGACTATAAGAAACGAATGGCCTGGAACTCTCGCCAGGAAAGAGAAAGCAATCAAATGAAAGTAAAATATTAGATCAAATTCTTCCTCCTCCAACACGTCCGCACTTTCCCGAAACTTTCTTAATCACTTTCTGGAGTCGCTTTTTTACGAACCTTCACGTTTTTTTTAACCAAATGTCAGTGACGATTTCGCTGTATCGTTACCATTACGCTATACAGCTTAACGTTTTTAACATCGCATCTTTAGCCTTCACAAATCTCACCAAATATCTGTGTATTTAATAATTCCGACATTAATTTGGCCTATTTGAGTGGAAATCATGATATACCGTGATAATCTGCTATATTGCTAATGTTATAGTTAGCAGCATCACATTGTTAAACTTCATAAATGTCACCAAACATCATTAAACACATTAACATTCATGTGAATATTACACTTCGGCTGATTACGGATTGCAGGATTCTCGCAGGATTGACTTGGTGCTTGGCCCCCTGATAATCGCCACTTATTAGAGAATATATTTTCTCGCCGTGGTTGCTGTTCAAAATGTTTCTCGCTGTACCTTCAGAAATTAGACGATGCCAGCTAACGTTAGCTAATTTTTTTTATGGGAAGTTGGACGTATTGCTCTGAATCAAACACTAGGGGGCATGCTGTTATAGGAAAACAACAGGGTTGTGTGACGTGGTCCGAGGTGCTGCAGAGTTATTTTATTTGATTATCCGCCATACAAGTCCCTGTGTATGTTACTATGGAAACGAGAACGTATTAGGACAAGCGTGTGATTTACAGCTGCACTACTGGAAATTAAGCAACATCTTCCGACCAAACAGAATCGAGAATTCAACAGTGCGGTGGTATAAATAGGTAAGATATATTGTCATAGCATGAATGGAAATTTCTGTAATGTTTATGCCATTAACATTAAATAAAGTCTCACACTTTATATATCCAGAACATGGACCTACATTCATTAACCATCAATAACTCAACAACCTTTCCTCAGCACGAAAACATACTGACAAATCGACCTTCTACAATTTTACTTCCTGGATCCTTCAAAAGACGAAATGCTGTATTTTATAAAGTCACGTAACAAAATAACAACATAACTCAGCTGTCACTAAATACGTCTACAGAACAGCCAAGACAAGGTAAGTGAAATAAAATCTATATAATCTAGAGAATACGTATATATCCAAAATGGCTCAAGGCACAACCACAAATCTCCATATTAGAGCCCTAGATAGGCGACAGAGTGTGGAAGTACACTACAGAAATCCCCACTCCAGCGACAAGCAATGTTTGAGAGAAAATTGTAATTAGCTAGCTACGTTTGACAGACGTCTGTACTTCGCTAGCTAATGTTTGAGAGAAAATCGTAATGTAGCTAGCTAATGTTTGAGAGAAAATCGTAATGTAGCTAGCTAATGTTCGAAAGATAACTACTTATCTAGTCAAAGTTTGATAGACATTTAAACGTCACTTGCGACTATTTGAGAGATAATTGTAATGTAACTAGCTAAGGTTTGCAAGAAAATTGTAATACAGCTGGCTAATGTATGAGAGAAAAGTGTGATTATCTAGATAGACATTTATAATTAGCTAGCTAACATTTGAAAGAAAATCGTAATTAGTGAGAAAACGATGGATAGACATTTGTAAATCGCTAACATTTGAGAGAAAAGCAGCTAGCTAAAATCTGATAGACTCACTAGCTATTTTCTGACAGGAAATTGTATTGTAAACAGCTAATGTTCGAGACAAAACCTTAATTCACTAGGATAAAGTTTGACGGGAATACTTAGCTAGCTAACCTACAGAAATAATTGACTAGTTAACTTAGATATTGATTCTTTTACTAATTTTTGGCACAGCATCAGTGAAACTTTTAAAGCAATGAAACAATACTTTGACTCAGGCGCTTGAAGACATGAAGTGTCTCACCATGGATTTGTTTTGGCAGGAAATCTTCTTTATCTGCTGGGAATGGGACAGTATCTAGAGCTCTAACATGGAGATTTCCCTCAAAAACCCGTGACCACCCAGGCAGCCTCATAATGAACTGAATGCTGACTTCATGCGTTTTAAATATATTAAGTACATAATATAACCTGATTTCCAGCACATACCTGATCCAAACCATGAGAATATAGAGAACAGTTTTTGGCACATATTACTGGCACATTAATTTGAGTAACAAGTCATTATTCATCAACATGGAAGCAAAACCAACGTTTTTTTTTTTTTTTTAAGTGTTTAAAAAAATAAAAATGGACCAATCAGTGGCTCAGATGAAAAAAATATTTAAAAAAAAAGCTGTGTGAATAGAAAAAAAAAAATTTTTTTTCACAGGATTTTACATTTACTGGCTTTTTTCAAATTATTTAAAAATCATTGATGGATTATAACTGCTTAAAATTAATTAATTCAAATAATTATTTTCTAAGAATCAAAAGGGAAAAGTTAACAAAACAGACGATCTTCCCTATTCGATATGCGGAGCCGAGCGATCGTTGGTCACCGTCTTCCTCAGACGGATATGAGCGAACGGATTGGTCCTGAGGGGCAAGATATGCAAATTAGCATGCAAATTAGAAAGACAGCAGTGAGGTGTAGGTCTGAAGCGCAGGAATGGTGGTGGTTTACCTGGTGGGAGACAGAGGAGGAGGAGAAGAGCGATCACCGGACAGCTGCAACGAACACAGAGATAGAAGGTCACTGTATCTGTCTCGATATCTGTCTTTGATTAATGATTCATTAATTTTTTTTAAACGACTATAAGAACTGTACATAATCTAATAGAAAGAAAGGAGAAAGCCTGGAACTGTGGTTCTGATTGGTAGATAGAGAGAGAGAGAGAGAGAGAGAGAGAGAGAGAGAGAGAGAGAGAGAGAGAGAGAGAGAGAGACAGATAGATAAAACACACAGATTAGAGAACTAGAGAGAGACATAGATAGACTGAGTGAGTTAGAGGGAAGAAAAGAAGACAGACAGAGAGATAGACAGATTGATAGACAGATTAGAGAAATCAAAAGTGCTAGACAGGTTAGAAGGAGAGATGGCTATATACATTAAAGAGAGAGACAGTTCGATTAGAGAGGCAGACAGACAGACAGGCAGATTATAGTGCCAGACAAATAGGTTGAAGAGAAATACAGACAAATAGATGAGAGATAGACAGGTTATCAGACAGACAAGTAGTTGGACAGACACAGGCAGACAGATAGACTTACTATTAGATAGACAGATTGACAGGCAGAGAGACAGACAGGCAGACAGACAGACATGGGCTGATAGATAGACTTGCTAACAGACAGACAGTGAGACAGGCAGACAGACAGACATGGGCTAATAGATAGACTTACTAACAGACAGACAGTGAGACAGGAAGATAGACAGACAGTGAGACAGACAGACACAGGCTGATAGATTTACTAACAGATAGAGAGACAGACAGACAGACAGTGAGACAGGCAGAAAAGAGAGACATGGGCTAATGGACAGACTTACTAACAGACAGACAGGCAGACAGACAGACAGTGAGACAGGCAGCCAGACAGACACAGGCAGTTAGATAGATTTACAAACAGATAGATAGACAGACAGTGAGACAGGCAGGCAGGCAGACAGACAGGCACAGGCAGATAGACAGACATACTAACAGAGAGACAGGCTGACAGACAGACAGACAGACAGATGATTAACAGACAGATATATTGACTAACAGATAGACAGACAAACAAATAGACAGGTGGGTGGGCAGACAGACAGATTAATTGATAGACAGGCAGACAGACAGAATGACAGACAGCTAATGTCTGAAAGACATGGTAGATGAATGGACAGAGCAGAACACTACAGGACGGTTCACACACATGACTCACCTCCTCTTTGCCCTTCTGCTCGGCGTGTCCTGGACTCACGCGTCTGATGTCAGGGTTCATCATGCTGTAGGGGCGTGGCCTAAAGGTGCTGATCCCCCGCTCCTCCTCCGAGTCTGGACTGAGCTTCACAAACTCACCTGCAGGGGGCAGCCTGTCTAACTGACCCATACTCGTACTGTTCAGCTTGGACAGGCCCGGAGAACTGAGGACAGAAAGACACGTTACATTATTAATGAAATCTAAAAAAACACTGCTGTAAAATCGTACTGTTACCATTTATATAATGTAATTTCATGAACTATGGAGCACGAAGCTGGAGTCGGACCTGACAGCGTCGTGCGGTGTCGGTGTCGACGTGTTTGGGAACGGCTGTGTGTAGGAGAAGGGAAACCAGCCTTTCCTTCAGGAAACACGACACAACGGCTCGTGTGAGAATATAAATTTAACACAATTATACAGTGCACTAAATATACCACAGTGCTCAATTCTGATTGGTCAGAAGTCAGTGTCTATAACACTTAATCAGCAAGGCAGTGGCTCTTATTACGGGTTTTTTTTTTCTTTACCGTCCAGTTCTCTCGTTCTGTCCGTAGTGCCAGCCGTCTCTCGGCTCGCTGATTAGAAGATTGACGACGTCTCCGGGAAGGAAGGACAGCAGACACGAGCCGCCTCTCTCTCCTTTTTCTGCCCTGTCACCAGAGCTGGGCGAGTGAGCGAACAGCGCTTCCACACGGAGTGGAGGACAGAGCGGGAGCACACGGGGTAGGGTGGAACCTGAGGGGGAAATAAAAAAGCTTCAGCTCCCTAACTCCTATGTAATGAGAAGAGCTACAAGCTTGACTAATTACCCATAAATCCTGTCCGCAACTCGTTCGGCTGTTTCCTCGGTAACGGCAGCGTGGAGGTCGCGTAGATGTCGGCAGCCCTGAGCAGCAGAGGGTTATGGGCCGTAGGAGAGAAGGCAGACGGTGGCACCGGAGTGAGGGCACGAGACAGAGGGGCACTATGGGGCAATGGAGGGGTGTGGGGGGCGTTAGGGGGCGGAGCCAGGCCCTGCAGAGAATTAAGTGATGAAGCAGAGGCGGGGCTAAGAGATAGAAACGCAGAACCAGAAAGTGGAGAAAGCACGCTAGAAACACTTCCTGACTGCACAGAGGTAGTCTGTGGATGGGCGGGGCTAGAAGACGTGCTGGTGTTGTGGGTGGTGCTGTTTTGGGTGGAGATGGAGCGAGGGGTGGTGTCAGATGAGACAGACGATCCAACGCGCTGCTGTTGGGAGCGATTGCTGGACTCGCCGTTCAGAAGGGGCGGGACTTCCTGTATGGACAGCCTCTGTAGGAGTGAGTGGCAACCGGTGAGCCAGTCAGATTACTGCAATTCTTTTAAATGTTGTATCTCTATTAATATTCATTTATATCCACTAACGAATTTCCCTTCCACAAAGTGACAGACCGAGAAGAAGATAAGGTATAATATAAAAGCTGCACCTGCTCTCCAGACTGAGCAGAGCCCAGTTTAGTGTGTCGGAGGACTTCTGCTATCCCAGAAGCCCCTGCGCCCTGAGGGGCCGTGTGACGCAGCAGGTTCAACGCCCGCTCTGGTAATTTGGTTGGCTGGGAACATGACTGCTGCCATGACGACAACTTTTGCGACAGGAGTTCACGCACCTGTGGGAAGCAAGTGTTGGATTTAGTGTTGTAGTCCCGAGTACGTGGGTGGTTTCGTAGTTTGTTAATGAGTAGTTTACGTGTTTTTTAATCTGATCCCATGAAAAATTTGGGATCGGGAGGAACTTCATCACGCAGTAAGACAACTGACCCAAAACACACCGCCAACACAACAAAGGACTTCATCAGGGGGAAAAAAGTGGAAGGTTTGAGACTGGCCAAGTCAATCACCAGACCTTAACCCAACTGAGCAGCATTTCACCTCCTGACGAGGAGACTAAAGGGAGAAACCCCCCCCCCCCCCCCCCGAAACAAACAACCACTGAAAGGAGCGGTAAAATCCTGGAAAAGCATCACAAAAGAAGAATGCAACAGTTTGATGATGTCAATGAGTCACAGACTTGATGCAGTTAAGAAATATGCAACCAAATATTAAGTATTATTTACTTTAATACTATCTGTTCCTATACTTTTGCTCAAATTAAAAATTAAAAATAAAAAAGGGTGGTCCGCCACCAAAGGTGCCATGTTTTAAGTTCTTTAACACGTCTAGATGTAAATACCAGGAAATGAGAGCTGAAATTCTGATCTGTCGTCTCAAATTCGTCTTCTGATCTCAAACCCAAACGTCTTCGATGTATAGCGAAAGCACTCAGGCTGGCCTTGCTGTTCCGATACTTTTGGAGGGGACTGTGTGCGCCTTGTAGTGGTACATTTATTATAATTAGCAGCAGGTTTGTACTTTATTGTGATTAGCTGTAGTTGGAGTGGCAGTTTAACAGTTCACGGCGGTTGTTTATTGGGATCGTCTATCGTGTGCCTTTCGCACGATTTGCTGTTGTTTATTATGTTGTTTATGGTCGTTTGTTATGGTCAGCTGCGGTTGCGTACCTTGCTGTGGTAGTTTATTAGCAGCTTGGCGACGGAGCACTGGCGATCCACCAGGAAGCAGTACCTCCTCCTCTCCTCGGTGAGCGCCGAGCGATAACCCACAGCTACCAGAGAGTCCAACTCCGTCTGCCTGCGACTCATCAGCTCCACAAACTGACAGAGAGAGACACACAGAGAGACAGGAAAGACTTCGCTCGCTATTGTTTCTTACAAAGAACCACCCATGATCACTTTGTGTTTTTGATGGCAGTAAGATGTGCCTCTCACACACACACACACACACACACACACACACAGAGAAGAAAAACATGGTACAATGTGAGAATAAAATCAAAACAGAAGTGACAAAAGTAGGAAATGATGTCCTTCTTCTAGCATGAAACATAATACAGATGATCTCTCCTGCCACTTTTCAATATTTTGCCCTTTTTTCTTCAATATTTTACTTTAACCAAAAAAAAAATTATTTTAATTACATTTTTTAATACTAAATTTTTTTTCTCTTTTTGTATTTAATATAGTCCTTTTAATTTTAGAATTAAATAACTGTTACTTTCATTAAACAAAAGATTACTCTCACATTTTCAACACAACTAATAAGAATATTTTTCTTTTCGTTTTACTTCTTAAGCGTCATTTGTTTTGAATATTTTATATTTCGCCTACATTTTACCTTTGATCCTTTTCATTTTTAATGTCATTACTTTTTATTTTATTTTGAAATAACGTGTCATGTTTAAATGGTAATATTACTTTTCCACAGATACCGCATTACAGGGAGAATGTCATAAATCGGCACTGCGATAAAGAAAGTGAGCACTTTATAAACATCATCAGGACACAGGGACACTAAACACACGGGCTGCTAGCTGCATGTTACAGATAACATAACTAACACGCCTGACTTTCCACTCAGACCGGCACAGTGCGTTATGGACGCGGGAAAGTTTGTATCCGTGTACCTGCATCTCTCGGTCTCCATATTTATTCGGGTGGCGGCTGCCGTGACTTTTCCTGCGCAGTTTCTTCAGCTGTGATTGGCAGCGTTCGATCGACTCTCCCTTCGACCGCCGCTCGCTCTGGTATTTCTTCAGCGTCGCCTGGAGACAGATTAAAACTCAATCACCTTCATCTGGCACGAACACTGAGTGGGACGTTGAGTACTTTACATATTAACATCTTATTAGTTTTGTGAAGCTGATTAGAAATGCAGACTCACGGTGAGGAATTTAATATCCAGGTCAAGCTTCTGTTCCAGCTGAGAGAGAAGTTCAGAGTGAAACAGCTTCAGCTAGAGAGAAATAATAAAAAAAAGTGTAATAAATTCACAAGATCCTTCTTTTATTAATCTCATCACTGCCCTCGTTTTTTTGTTTGTTTGTTTGTTTTTTTAGATGAAATCTTTAGTTCATCTTCCATAATCTAAAGAAAAAGGGACTGGAACTGTCTATTTATTTATTTATTTATTTATTTATTACGACAGTTATTAAAAAAAAAAAAATCATTGTGCATATTTCCCTAATAAACAATTTTCACTATTGACTCCTATATCAGTGTTAAACACAAACATAAATATACAATAAACAGCACATTTTGATTTATTTGGTAAATAAACTGTGCAAATATACTATTTATAAATGTCTTTTGTCAACATATTATAAATAAGTAAAGATATAATAAAGAAATATATTATATATAATCAATCAATAACAATCAATAAATATAGATTTTCTCTGCATTAGTTTGGCATATTATGTTTATAAGATAAAGATGAAAACGACCAAAAAAAAAACTGTCAAACAAACTAAAAAAAATATTTTTCGGGGGGGGAAAAAGTCCTTTTATTTATTTTTTAAAGCTGATGTTGGAATTGTAATGCAGAACATGTCTTTAAAAAAATAAACACATGGATAACGAGAGTGAGGAATGATATTGTGTAATAATTAAGCACATTAATAACAATTTTTTTTTTTTTTTTTGTAGAATGAGCCAATTTCGTGTAAAAAAAAAAAAAAAGAAAAAAGAATGTCCCATAAGGTCTCGTCTGTGTATACACATACGCCTATACTGTATATACATGATTCCCAAATGTGCATATCCTTATGCTGACTAAGAAGCACTGGAGTTTTTTTCCGCAAGCCAGTAACACTAAAAGTCATTAAAAGTAAAACGGTAAAACGAAGAAATAGCTGGGAGCGAGAGACATACGTGAAATAAGCAGCTTGATTATTGCCTAAACTGATGTGAGCAGGAGCAACATAATGACTGCAATATTTCAAACAGTCCAAACACTCACATTCCATCAGGACTGAGGCTAATCTCGGCTTGGAGAACTGACCGTTCCCCAACATAACACGTGCACACGCAGCATTATTTCAATACAACGCTGACGTTTGCAGTAGCGTGTAGCCTAGCTTTATATTGTGAGGTAATATTTCCTATCAGATTTCCTTTTGAATAAATGATCACTTTTGATAATCTTTAATAAGACACACGAGTGTTTTATTCCTCAGGAGACCTCATTTTCAGCTGATGGTTGTTTGATACCGTGTGCACTCACCACGTCCTCTAACTGCACCTGGATCTGTCTGTGCACTTCGGCCATCTGGAACAGCGTGTCACCTGAAACAAAACACAGAAATAAGCAATCAGGAAGACGCACTCGTGTAAAATTACACAACACATTTACTATGTTCATAAACACAGCAGAGAGACATAAATATGGAGGGAAAAGTGGACATATAAGTCCAAAAACCACATATATATATGTATGTATATGTGAGTACATCCCTCATATTTTTGTAAATATTGTATTATATCTTTTCATGGGACGACACTGAAGAAATGACACTTTGCTACAATGTAAAGTAGTGAGTGTACAGCTTGTATAACAGTGTAAATTTGCTGTCCCCTCAAAATAATACAAACACACAGCCATTAATGTCTAAACCGCTGGCAACAAAAGTGAGTACACCCCTAAGTGAAAATGTCCAAATTGGGCCCAAAGTGTCAATATTTTGTGAGGCCACCATTATTTTCCAGCACTGCCTTAACCCTGTTGGGCATGGAGTTCACCAGAGCTTCACAGGTTGCCACTGGAGTCCTCTTCCACTCCTCCATGACGACATCACAGAGCTGGTAGAGACCTTGCGCTCCTCCACCTTCCGTTTGAGGATGCCCCACAGATGCTCAATAGGGTTTAGGTCTGGAGAAATGCTTGGCCAGTCCATCACCTTTACCCTCAGCTTCTTTAGCAAGGCAGTGGTCGTCTTGGAGGTGTGTTTGGGGTCGTTATAATGTTGGAATACTGCCCTGCGGCCCAGTTTCCAAAGGGAGGGGATCATGCTCTGCTTCAGTATGTCACAGTACATGTTGGCATTCATGGTTCCCTCAATGAACTGTAGCTCACCAGTGCCGGCAGCACTCATGCAGCTCCAGAACATGACACTGCCACCACCATGCTTGACTATAGGCAAGACACACTTGTCTTTGTACTCCTCACATGGTTGCCGCCACACACGCTTGACACCATCTGAACCAAATAAGTTTATCTTGGTCTCATCAGACCACAGGACATGGTTCCAGTAATCCATGTCCTTAGTCTGCTTGTCTTCAGCAAACTGTTTGCGGGCGTTCTTGTGCAACATCTTTAGAAGAGGCTTCCTTCTGGGACGACAGCCATGCAGACCAATTTGATGCAGTGTGCGGCGTATGGTCTGAGCACTGACAGGCTGACCCCCCACCCCTTCAACCTCTGCAGCAATGCTGGCAGCACTCATACGTCTATTCTGCAAAGCCAACCTCTGGATAGGATGCTGAGCACGTGCACTCAACTTCTTTGGTCGACCATGGCGAGGCCTGTTCTGAGTGGAACCTGTCCTGTTAAACCGCTGTATGGTCTTGGCCACCGTGCTGCAGCTCAGTTTCAGGGTGTTGGCAGTCTTCTTATAGCCTAGGCCATCTTTATGTAGAGCAACAATTCTTTTTTTCAGATCCTCAGAGAGTTCTTTGCCATGAGGTGCCATGTTGAACTTCCAGTGACCAGTATGAGAGAGTGTGAGAGCGATAACACCAAACTTAACACACCTGTTCCCCATTCACACCTGAGACCTTGTAACACTAACGAGTCACATGACACCGGGGAGGGAAAATGGCTAATTGGGCCCAATTTGGACATTTTCATTTAGGGGTGTACTCACTTTTGTTGCCAGCGGTTTAGACATTAATGGCTGTGTGTTGAGTTATTTTGAGGGGACAGCAAATTTACACTGTTATACAAGCTGTACACTCACTACTTTACATTGTAGCAAAGTGTCATTTTGTCAGTGCTGTCCCATGAAAAGATATAATAAAATATTTACAAAAATGTGAGGGGTGTACTCACTTTTGTGAGATACTGTATATATGTATATACACTTTTCCAGAGTCTCCAGTGTCAATACTTTTAAGCAGAGCAGGTCTGAGGTGAATCTACTGAATGTTGTTTATTAGTCAAATATGACCTCCAGCCATGTTTAGTAAAGGTAAATATGATTACTAAAGTGTTTATTTGGGTATCCAAGTGGAATTCAAATGAACACGCGACATTCTTGTTGTTAAATAAGTCCTTAGCAAAAGATTTTGGCTCATGATTAACCTAGCTAGCTGTTTACAACATAAAGGCAGACAGTTTTGACAATAAAACCGAGACAGAACAATCAGGAGTATCAACTTTTTCCTCAGATGTGTTAGCAAATTACTTCAGAAATGACTCCACATAGCAAAAAACCGACACTGTCGTTACGCTTAGCATCAATCGCTAACCGAACTTTCATGGGTTCGGCCATTTTGGAAACAATATGAGTGTAGTCTGAACTTTTTTTAATTCTGAAGTAGTAAACACCACAAGAGGAGACTGAAGGTGTTTTTCCACACACGTTCCAGGACGTTCTGACGTGCTAAAGAGTTGCTGCAGTAACTGTTTTAGAAACAGAAGTGGAGACGACTGAGCAAAAAAAAACAACAACATGAGAGATTTCGGTGTTCTTCTTTGTCACTTCACTTGTAAAATAAGCTGTAACTCTCATTAATTGCTCAACTAATAAATCCAGGGATGTTGCGCTAGCAATCGATGCTAAGTGGCAATACGGTGAATTTTAAGTCATATGGAGCCTTATCTTTGTAATTTACCGACATATCTGAGAGAAATGTTGATATTTCTGACAATTGTGTCTTGTTTCTAAAGTAACTGTGTCTTTATATTGTCTCTGTGAAAGACTGAACAGTTATGCTACAGCTAGTTCAATCTTCAGCCTCAGTCTTTAGCTAGCTTCGCTTGCCTAGCAACAGTGTTCTCACAACTCCAGGTGAACACGGCAACACATCTATCGGTACACGTTTTATTTTGTCTAGATTACAACACACACACACACACACACACTACTTTTGAGTTGTAATAAACACAATTAGTTATCTGCAGGACAGAATATGTCGCTAATGAACGTTGCTAACCAGTACAAGTGGACATGATTTCTACAGTTCCCGCCCACATTAATATTCATACTCGTTTATGAATATGCAAATTCCTCCTCCCACAGTTGTTCATATGGTTATTTCCATACAGTCGGTGATAACTTGTCGTCTGTTTTGTGTCACCCCTCAGCCTGAGTGTGTGTTGCGTGTGTGTACCCCCGCTGAATAACACTCTGTGTGTGTAGTTTGGCATGCGGCCCTTTTCTTCTCCCCCTCCATCCCTCCATCCCTCCGTTTCTCTGGTCCACCCCCGCTGCTTCCAGTGGCACAATGTGATCATGTGGTGTTGTTAATCTTTCAACAAAGACCTCTCTTTCCTTTTCTTTCTCTCTCCCTCATTTTCTCTTTCTCCTGTTTTTTATGGTGCACTCGTTTTTTTAATGGCGCACTCATCTTTTCTGTCCCTGTCCCCCCTTTCTCCTTCGTTCACTTCTTCACCCTCAACTTTCGATCTCTCTCACTCCTCTTCATTTTCCCTTTTTTATTCTACACTCGTCTTTTCAGTCTGTCTACATCCTTTCTTTTCTGTCTAATCTATTTAATTCATTTAAAGCTAGCTTATATCAATCTCTCACTCCATCTATGATCTCTTTTTCTATCTCATTCTCTCTGCTTTTTTTTAAATCCATCATCTTTTTTGATGGTGCAACGACCTTTCGGTCTCTCCCCTCTTTTCTGTCCCACTTCCCTCATTAACCTCCAATCCCTCGTTCTCTTCCCCCCCCCCCCCCTCCCCCCCTCTCTCTCTCTCTCTCTCTCTCTCTCTCTCTCTCTCTCTCTCTTTATGCTGCACTCGTCTTTGCAGTCTCTGTACTTCCCCTGCTTTCTGTCTCTCCTTACTTAGTAACCAGCCTTCCTTAGTCTCTGTCTTTTTGTCTTTCTCTTTCTTTCCTTCTTTTCTTTACACTCTCTCATTCTCTCTCTCTCTCGCTTCCCACTACTCTTCAGGCCTGATTTACACTTCTGCATGGTTACACAAAAATATGCTTTCTAATTCATTCTTTCATTTTATGCTGCATTCGTCTTTTCCATCTCTTCTCTTACTTCCCTTGATTCAGTCTTCTTTTCCACTTTCTTGTCCCTCTTTGTCCTTCTTCATCTCCCCTCATTCTTGTCTTCTTCTCTTCTCTGTTTGTTGTCCTCTCCTCTCTACACTTTGCTCACTATTTCCCTCTTTTCAGTCTCTCTTCATTCAGTAACATCTCGCTCTCCTTCCCCTCACTCTCCCAGTTCTTACCCAGTTCTTTCGAGCTCTGGCTGTCACTGGCCAGTTCTCCCAGTTTAACCAGAGCATCGAAGTAGCCTTTAGCTGCGACAGTCACTCCTGCACAGAGGGAAAGAAGAGGAAGGAAGAAAGAAGGATGGAAAGAAAGGATGCATCAGTCGATACATTTTAAAATTTATTGAATCTAATGAGCTGCTGTAGCATCACCGGGCGGCGTAACAAACTCGGGAGGAAAGCGCTGTCCACCCGCTTCCACATACGTGAGCTCACAGATGCCTTTGATTGGCTAGTGACGCTGTGATTGACAGGTAAGAGAGAGTAAGCTGGTGCACCCTGGACGGGGTGCCAACCCATCGCAGGGCACGATCGCACACACACTCGCACACTATGGAGAATTTGGAAATGCCAATCAGCCTACGACGCATGTCTTTGGACTGGAGGAGGAAACCGGAGTACCCAGAGGAAACATGCCCCCGACCCCGGAGGTGCGAGGCAAATGTGCTAACCACTAAGCCACCCACTTCATGAACTTTTTTTTTTTAATTAAAAACTTTTGGAGCCATAGAGCTTTCTATTCCTAACACATTAGGTCTAAGTTGACACTGGTGCTTGGACCCCTAAAGATAATAACTTTGATAATGTGGGTTGTGATTTACGCCACTGTAACAAATTATTTTTTCCCTGGACCCCACGTTGAGAACCACTGGTGTACAGGAATGTCGATCTGATTCCCTTAACTTCACTCGGGCTGATAAAGTAATGAAACGGGCCTTAAGACGGCCGACGAGCGATTGGACAAAAAAAAAGCAAAAACAAAGTGCTCCTTACCGGTCAGCGCTTTCTCATAGTGTTTCCCCATGGTGACAAAGTTCTTCAAACTGGGGTTAAACTGCTCCAGGATGCCCTGAACACACACACACACACACACCACCCATAACAGTTTGTCCACTGGATTAACACTGGCTCCAATTTTATACTGAGCTCACACGATTTCTCATATAGCATCACTAGCAGGCTTGCCTTTGTGTAGTTTATTGCTGGTTGCCATGGTGTTACCAGTATTAAAAGCATTCCTGCTACAATAAAAATTCTGGAGGTGTAAAGGAAGATCAAAGGGAGGTTACATGGGCGGAGCTTGAGCACAAACAAATTAAAACAGGAAGTAGACAAGAGGAGTCTTCCCAAAAACAACGTACACACACACACACACACACACACACACAACAATAAAGATCACTGGTTTTATTCACCTTGTAGACGTTTTCTGTCATTTTGTTCACCTCGTCAGATCTCGACATCGTGTCGCTGTCACTCGCACGATTCCTCCAAACACAACCTGGGACGTTAGGATGAAGCCACGCCCACCTGCAGAGAAAGAACGCACAGAGATGATGACAATGGAGACTCCTTCCATCGTCTCTCCTTAAGGAAAGTGTCACCATTTCAGCGGATTTCTTCGTACGAGTCCTTGCGTAAGCTGTTACTATAGAAACGATAGGACAGTAGAGAAAATTCATCAACACCTTCTCGACCAATCAGAATGGAGAACTCAACAGCTCTGTGGTATACATAGTGGTGTACAATAATTCCATCACGCAAACCTGTAGAACATCATGATCGCACTGTGAATATATTAGACAAGGGAAAGCACACGATGCTTAAAGCTACCAGGCTGGCATATTTTCAGATAATTAGCTCGATGCCAAACTGGTAGCTCTAAGTATCTAATTCCGGTAAAAAAAAAGAAAACAATAAAGAAGAAAACTTCACAAACTTGAGTGTGTGTGTGTGTGTGTGTGTGTGTGTGTGTGTGTGTGTGTGTGTGTGTGTGTGTGTAAGTGAGAGAGAGTGAAAAAAAAGGGGGAATCTGGAGCAGAATGTCGCAAAGTGCACTGAACAAACAAGTCTGTGATCCTTCCAGAGTTTTCCGTTGGGAGAGAAGCTGGAATTCCAGGGTGGATTATCCGCTCAGACAGGAGCCCGGAGCGAAGTGACCCACCACACACACACACACACACACACACACACACTGCTGTACCACAGAACACACACGTTACCCTGTACCGAGCGACAACATGCGAGGAAAACACTCTGACCTCTGTCTTTCCTTCTGACTCGCCCTGCTGCTGTCTTTACACAAGAGATACACACACACACTTCTTCATGGATGGACAGACCGTTAGATAGATAGAGTTTCAAGAATTCGTGCTTGTGACATTTGACATGGAGTGTGGTGTCATTTCAATGCAGCACATGTTCATTAAACACAGTGACCAGAGTGGTGAGTCAAATGTGTGACGTCAGATGTTAATCTAGAGGTCCAACATATATTGGGTTAAATACTGGTAACTGTAAGAGATGATGCTGTGTGTGAGAGTTAAATAAACAGTGTGTGTGTGTGTGTCTGATTCAAAAGTGTAACAATATCAACGTTGATTCAACAGGGTTGGTGTTGATTTTACGCAATGCACATGCAGGAGAAAAGCACCTGTTAACCTATTCTGCTCAGTGTGTGTGTGTGTATGTGTGTGTGTGTGTGTGTGTGTGTGTTAACGCGCGCGTGCCTACTCACCGTCTCTGCTTGCATCAACTTCACTTTTCTTTTCTCCCCCCTCCCTCGTGCTCCAAAAGCTCCGTTATTCGTTTTCACGCGCTCATCCAATTAATAAATAAATCAATAGATTAAGAAAACACATTGAAGTTGTTTGGATGGCTCGCGAGCGCTGTGCCACTGTAAACCCGCGCGCCACCCCACGTCTCTCTCTCTCTCTCTCTCTCTCTTGTGCGCGCGCGAGTGCCGGACAATGTCCCCTCTCTCTCTCTCTCTCACACATACTTTAGGGTCGCGTCCTGAATGAACATATAGTGCACCATGTAGGGAACCCTGTGCTCAAGCATTTATATGTACACTATCTAGTGCACTTTCGTGAGGAGAAAGGATGCATTTGGTATTCAGCCCTCTCTTCTTTCTTTCTTCCCTTGCTCACACTTTCTCTCTCTCTCTCTCCTTCACTCGGGGTGAATAACAATGAGCCCGGACATAGGCAGTGAGGAGAATAATGACCAGGGCTTACTGCCAAACGCATCTCTCCTCCCTACTCTGGCCGTGGGGTGACACAGTGGCTTTGGCACACTATGTAGGGCACTAATATAAAAAAGGAGCCCTTTTTTGGACTTCAGCCCGAACTCTTTACAAAACCCCACATCCTTCATCACATCCTCCCCCATCCAGCTCTTTCTCATTCACACGCCTCTGACTCTTACATTAGTTAACAGTGTGTGTGTGTGTGTGTGTGTGTGTGTGTGTGTGTTGCATCATAATTTTTATCCGTTTATAGTTACGTTTAAATGTGGTAGAACTTCCAGGAAACAAGCTCGTTCTAGTTCCTGTTACCGTTTACATTATCTTTACTAAGAAAACCGCAAAGTGTAAACTCCTCAGCCTTCCCTGTGGTGGGGAACTTGGGGAAGCACTGACACTGGAGACTCCTTCCATAAATGATATAAAAAAATAAATAAATAATTTAAAAAAAACAATAGCAACCATCACAGAAATTCTAATGGTTTCCACTACAAATACCATTACAAACCATCACTAACCATTAAAACCATTACCATTATTGGTCCTTAATGGTGTCCACTAGACATAACATGCCACCAATAGAAGGCAACAAATTACCACTAGAGACCCACAGGGACCATTACAGTTTCCATTAATACCAATACAACTCCCATTATAACCATTAAAACCATTATAAATTCTATCATACATTCAAACATACCACTGATATATTGTGAAATAACAACACATTTTCTTTTTTCATCTATTTATTATCAGTCTTGGATTATGTGGAGCTTCAAGCTACACAAACCCCTGCGCAAAACCCCCTTGTTACTATAAAAACGATACGAGGACACAGGAAGCACACAAACACTACATATACTACAACACACACACAAACGTGAACTAAAACACTGATCACTCACTTCATCCACGTATTCACGAGCTCCCTTTATTTATTCAACGTGTATGACCTTTGGCCTTTTCATCCTCTCGCTCTGAGCAGAAACAGAAGCCTGGAGGTCGAGGGGTCAACAGTAAACATTAGGCCCTGGGATGTGAAAGGTAACGGAATTAATGTTGAACAAGGCTGGATCTGGTCTCACATTCTGTCTCTTCACCCTATAAACACACACACACACACACACACACACACACACACACACACACACACACCCTGCTGAAGAAAAAAAAAACAATAGAAACCATCACAGAAATTCTAATGGTTTCCACTACAAATACCATTTAAAACCATCAGCTAACCATTAAAACCATTCCCATTAGTGGTCCTTAATGGTATCCACTAGACATAACATGCCACCAATAGAAGACAACAAATTACTAGTAGAGACCCACAGGGACCATTACAGTTTCCATTAAAACCAATACAATTCCTACTGTAACCATTAAAACCATTAGAAATTCTATGAGGGTTTCTATTGTTTTTTTCAGCAGGGCACACACACACACACACACACACACACACACCCACACACACACACACACACACACACACACACACACACACACACACACACACACACACTGTAGTGCACTAGGGGGCGCTAAACGCTCATTACAAGAGATTATGTTTCTTAGCGTCATGCAAAGTGCCAACTAGGTCAGGACTGCCTCTGACCATTACATATACAGAGGAAAGTGTGTGTGTGTGTGTGTGTGTGTGTGTGTGTGTGTGTGTGTTGCTGGGGGAGTTTCCGGTGTCTGGGTTAATTAATGAAATGCATACCTGCTCCACTTTCTACAGAGTGTGTGTCTGTCCTTCTGGCACTAAATCTCTTTGGGGTTTCTCTCTCTCTCTCTCTCTCTCTCACACACACACACACACACACACACACACACACACACACACACAGCTGAACATCTATCTAAACATCCTGTCCACACACCAGTCGCTTCATAACGGTCACATTAATACACATATATATACAGTTTCAGAAATATAGATTCGAGCGTGTGTGTGTGTGTGTGTGTGTGTGTGTGTGTGTGTGTGTGTGTGTGTGTGTGTGTGTGTGTGTGTATGTGTGTGTGTGTGTGTGTGTTTTCTAACATCTGGGTCCGGTGTAATTTCCTTCATAATTGAATCGAATGTGAATCCGGCCTCATTTCACTTCTATGGTTATTTAATTTGTTGGGAAAAAACACTCGCACTGGGAAATCCAGAATGAACAGACACATATCTGAGGAAATGACACTTCACAACATGTGTGTGTGGGTGTGTGTTTAGTCACTCTGTCTCAGTATAATAAACAGCTAACCTGAGGTATTTTTTTAGGTTCTGAAGAAAAAATGTTTAGCTACTCCAAAGATGCCTATTAGCCGTATACCATTTTTAATTTACTGGTATCTAACAAGCAAACTAGCTAGCTATTCAGCTATCTACTGTATGCTTACTAATACCATCCTCTCATAGGGAGCTAGCTATACTGTTAGTACCTTGTTTTATGGCTCTATTAGCTAGCTAGCTATGACATACTTCAGTGACAGCCCCTTGTTGCATCTCTAGCTAGCTTGTTTAATAGCAGGCTAACTAGTTACCCATTATTTGAGCAAAATAAAAGATCTCTCTCACCATGACAGTCACTTTTATACTTTTCAATACAGTGTAACAGGTTTAGATGTAGAAACAGAACAATGAAACTAATCAAAACTATAAATCAGTGAAAAGAAGGGGGGAAATAATCATACCAATGGATTTAACAGCCTCACTCAGCCTGTGTGTGTTTGATGTTTTGAACACAGGTTTAAGGCATCAGGTTTAGGCTAAACAGCTAGGCAGGAGCAAGCTAGCAAGCTAACTAGCGTTCCCTGGACATCTACTCTTTGTCAGAACTCACAGGTTTTGGGATCATTCTTAAAATAGCTGATGTTCTAGGAAAAACGCAACGAAACAAAACACAGGAATACTAGCAGAGCACATTTCTTTCCTCTCTCGTCATTTTGACCTTAATCTGTGGCCATCTGTCGCCGGCTTAATTCGACCGATTAACTCATTAAGACTCATGACAGCGTGCGGCGCAACATGGCCGCCAGACGCCCTGTTACAGTCAGTACACGATGCTAAAAATAATCTAAAGTTTATACAGTGTAATGGAGCAGAGAGGCACATAAACATATCACATTCCAGGTGAAGGACTGATCAATAAATACACGTGTATAAGAAGAACAGTTATCCCAGAGATTATTACTATTAATGTAAGAATAATAATACCTTTATAGCACGTTTGTAAAGAATATGTTCTTCCAGTTGTTAGCCAAAAGAATGATAAAGCACTGTAAGCACTGTAATCATCATTATGATATTTACTTCACGTCTTGAAGCGATAAGAGCCCTGCTGAAAAACCCTCATAGAATTTGTAATGGTTTTAATGGTTATAATGGGAATTGTATTGGTTTTAATAGAAACTGTAATGGTCCCTGTGGGTCTCTACTGGTAATTTGTTGCCAGGTGGCATGCTATGTCTAATGGATACCATTAAGGACCAGTAATGGTAATGGAAACCATTAGAACTTCTGGGAGGGAGATGGGACAGGATGAGAGAGAGAGAGAGAGAAAGAGAGAGAGAGAGAGAGAGATAATTAGCTCATTCGCCTGGATTAAATCTATCCTAAGCTGTTGAGACACACACATACACGGGTAAGAAACTTCTCTCTTTATAATATTACACAAATTACTATGCAAACACATACACAATTTAATGACATACACACAACTATATATTGAACTACATAGAAACGCGCTTTATATGATATGTAAGGAATGAAACATGACAGGACGTGCTGTCCCAGAAAAGAAGTCGATTATTTTCCTATAATAGCGCACCCTGAAGTGTTTCATTTCTCTTACACCTCAGCAGTTTGCTAATGATTTGCCGATGTTTGTATTTCGTACATTTCCGTCTATTTGTAGTTATATTTAATGATGTGCTATATTGAGTTCCTGTTACTGCTTACGTTAAAACGGCGATAAACAGTTGTTCCCTCAGCAGCCTCTCTTTTGTTTCTCTTTCTTGGAAAAAAAAAACAACGTAGCTTGTCAGGGGTTCTGCTTTTTTTGTTACAGACGAACCGCAAAGCGTAAACACCTTGACAAAACTTCTTTATATTGCACTATGTTGTTATCCTCGATGATTAAAGTTGTTTAAAGTTGTTCTAGTGTGTAAATATTGCACAAATCATTGCATATATACTGAAGCTGCCTGTTTAATGTGACCGTTATGAAGCGACTGGTGTGTGAACAGGATGTTTAGATAGATGTTCAGATGTGTGTGTGTGTGTGTGTGTTTATAAGTACTAGACACTGCTTTATGAGGCCTCATATGTCTTTGCAGGAGGGTGTTAGTCACAACTGATAGCTGCTCTAAAGGATTACACACACACACACACACACACACACACACTGATCTGTCCCAAGCAGTTAAAACTCTTCACACTCAAGGCCACTTGGAAGAAGAGGGAAATAATACAGACATATTATTGACGTAAACACATTCAAAGAAGATTAGTACATTATTAGTTGTATTATTTACATTATTACATACTACAAGATTATTACATAAATGAATTATATATGAATTCATTTCGTTAGTGTATTTTAGTGCAGTCATTTGTCTGTCGTTTTTGTATTAATAATTTATTTACGCCTTTACCAAAGCACAAGCACAGAGAAAGATCAATTTAAAGAGAGAGAGAGAGAGAGAGAGAGAAAGAGAGAGAGAGAGTTAGGGAGGGAGATAGAAACTGAACCAAAATCAATGTAACACAACACAAGACACACATTTCACCGGAAATGAGACGTGACCCATTTCACACACGCTCCTCAAACCTACTGAGGAGGACAAGGATGGACGGATGGGTGCTACGTCTTCTTGTGTGCTTACTCCTTGTCTGTGGAGGAGTTTCAGGCTCGGAGTATGAGCTCGGTGCTCACCCGCGCTTCATCTGCACCCCCATTCCCCCCGATGCCCCCTGCCTCCCTTCTGATAGCACTGGCCACCATAGCGGCCATCACGGTGGCCATTATGGCGAGCATCACAGCAGGCACCACAGCGGCCGTTACAGTGGCCATCACAGTGACTCCTGGTGGGGTGTGTCGGATGAGGCCACGCCCACCATCTTGCACCTGCGCGAAAGCTTAGTGCAGCAGAAGGAGACCATTCTGGACCAGAGGGAGACGATCCGCGAGCTCACCTCCAAGCTGGCGCTCTGCCAGGGCTTCGGGCACGGCCTGGGCGGACACGAACATGGACACGGCCAGCACCAGCATCACCACGGCAACGGAGAGCACACGGGCGACGAGACGATGAGCCTGTCACACTCGAGCTCTCCGGAGCAGATGAGTCACATGCTGGAGACGTTAAAGGAGAGACTGGAAAACCTGCAGGTGAGAGTAAGACAAGCAAGAACAGGTTCCACTAAAACCAGTGTTAATTTAGCTACATTCTGGTACAAAGCTATAAATATATTTAGGGCATTTGGTAGATGCCCTTATCCAGAGTGACTTTTTATTTCATTTATACATCTGAGCAGTTGAGGGTGAAGGGCCTTGCTCAAGGGCCCAACAGTGGTGGCGTTTGAACTCATGACCTTCTGCGCAGTAGCCCAGTGTCTTAACCACTGAGCTACTACTGCCCCATTTAATACAGAACTCATTTAGCTAGAACGTAACTAGAACTTGCTGATTCTAAAACGCAGCGGACATAGAACTAAGCCTTGAGGAATCCCTTTTTTCTTAAGCACTTTGTGTTTAAAAGAATATCCACTGAAATTTTCATAACAAAACATCCCAGGTGTTTTAAATCTAAAGCTTGTGTTGTCAGACGCAGAACACATCCACTGCGTACTCCGCCTCTCTGAAGGAGCTGCTGCGGAGGAAGATCTCCGCCCTAGAGCAGCAGATGCTGCACCATGCCGCATCCATCACCGACGGCAACCATCACCACAGTGATGACGAGGAGGAGGACGAGGACGAGGACGATCACCACGACGGCCATCGCGACGACGAACACCTTGATGGGCAGCGCGACGGTAGCAACAATCACCACGATGACAGTCACCACGACGGCGGCCACCCGAGGACATCGCGCCGCTCGCAGGATCGCAGGACGGCGCATGGCGAGCTGGACAAAGTGCTGAAGCAGCTCACACACGGTGCACGCTCGAACACGGGTGAACACATACTGTAGATCATTTCAGAAAGTATGACTTGGTATAATTCCCAACTGACACCTGATTCTGAGTCGTTATCACCACCACTGTTTTCAGGTACGAGGAAGAGAAGTAAATCTTCCAGAAGTTTCCAGATTGGCTTCCCCATGCGCACAAACTACATGTACGGGAGAGTGAAGAAAACTGTGACGCGTGAAATCTACGCCATGACGCTGTGCATGTGGCTGAAGGGCGGAGCCTCGGGCATCGGCACACCCTTTTCCTACTCCGTCCCCGGGCAAGCGAACGAACTGGTGCTGATCGAGTGGGGGGACAAGCCGATGGAGCTGCTCATCAAAGACACGGTAAGGGAAGAAGAAAGAGTGAGAAAGGAGACAGGTTGGGGTCATGTGATGAAATTCTGGTCTCTGATTGGTCGGATAGAGGAAACGTTCTACAAGATGGTTTCATTTTCACAGCAGCAAAAACAATTGATAGTAATGTTGCCTCAAACTGATACGTGTGTGTGTGTGTGTGTGTGTATAGGCAGTGATATTACCCCTCTCGTTGCATGACGGGAAATGGCACCACGTGTGTGTGACGTGGTTGGCACGGGATGGAGTATGGGAGGTTTATCAGGACGGAGTAAAGAGAGGATCTGGGGATAATCTTAACGCCTGGCAACCCATCAAACCTGGAGGAGTGTTTATTTTGGGACAAGAGCAGGTGACACACACACACAAACACATACACACACTTAAAAAACCTTCTCGTCTCATTAATAACGCTCAATAAGTGTGTGTGTGTGTGTGTGTGTGTGTGTGTGTTAGGACTCACTCGGCGGACGTTTTGATGCCACCCAGGCGTTTGTTGGTGAGATCTCAGACCTGCAGCTCTGGTCTCACACACTCACACACCACGACATCTACAGTCTCGCGTCCTGCCGAGGTCACATGACCGGTGATGTCATAAGCTGGGCAGAATCAGTGGTGGAGCTGCACGGTGGGGTCACCAAGTACCCGTTTGATCCCTGTCACTAAGGTTACTTCCCTAAATATAGTGTATACACTGGGTGGGTGGAAGTTATACCTATTTTTGTTATCGTTATAGTTATGTAAACACATTAGACTAGCGCTGTGTCTCAAATCACACACTTAAATACATTCTTACCTCTAGGGGGAGGAACGCAGTTTGAGACACAGCTTGAGCAATTCTCTGTGAAAATACAGCCTTTATACACCCCCCCCAAAAAGTAGGTGAGCTTTGCTTTCGCTGAACGTGAACTGAAAGATACAGCAATACCAAAGAAGCTAGCTAAAGCTTTAGCGTTAGTAACGATTAGGAAAGTAGCTTTACGTTGAAAATTTTTTGAAACCCTAGTGAAAGTGGAATATTTTCAATTGAATTTATACTCTTTCAGACATTAAGTGCACTATACAGTGGATATAAAACGTCTACACATCCCTGTTAAAATGGCAGGTTTTTATGATATAAAAAAAAATGAGACCAAAGTAAATCATGTCAGAACTTTTCCCACACTCATTGTGAAATTACAACATATAAAAATTAAGTGAAAAAAAAAAACAATCAAATATTTTAGGGAAAAATAGGAACACAAGACAAAAACATACCAGGGAGGCTGCCAAGAGACTTACGGCAACATTAAAGGAGCTGCAGGAATATCTGACAAGTACCGATTGCTCTCTGCATGTGACAACGATCTCTCGTACTCTTCACATGTCAGGGCTACGGGGTAGGGTGGCTAGACGGAAGCGCTTTCTCACAAGAAACATCCAAGCCCAACTAAATCAACCCAAACCATGTGGCAAAATGTGTTATGGTCTGATGAGACCAATTCAAAAAGGTATGTTTGGTGCAAAAAAAAAAAAAAATGCACATCACCAAAAAGAACACCAAACCCACGTTGAAGCATGGTGGTGGCAGCACCATGCTTTAGGGCTGACATGCTTTATCTTGGTTTCTATTTTTCACATCATAAAAACCTGCCAGGGGTGTGTTTTTATATCCACTGTATAGGGTGCACTACATAGGGAGAGATCACGTCATACTCGATGTAGAGCACTCGTTTATAGATTTATACAGCAGTGTGGTGAACCTGGATATATAGCGCTAGTTAGTTAAGGTGCAGGAACCATTTCTAAATAGCGTATTCTATCCCTGTTCCCATATCTAGTGCACTAATTAGTGACTAAGTATGAAGATGTTTAGCACTGAGCCTCGGAATGCGATTTTTTTTTTTTTTTGAAAGTTTCTTTTTTTTAAAAATGTAACTATTACTCGCATGGTTTTAATAAAAATGTAACAAAAGTGACATTTCCTCTCTTGTGATTCATAAGGGTGTATGATTATACTGTATGTGCAAACAAATAAACTGGGCAAGTTTCGAGTATTCTGTTCAATACGTTTTGAATCGTCACATGTGAGCAGCAGGGGGCGGCAGTGCAGCTGGACAGAGTAAAAGAAAGAAAGAAAGAAAGGTGGAGCCGTGATTATGGTGTCGTCTTGAACTTTATTGTCTGGCACCAGTACATATTTGTAACCTTGTGTTGTTTCTTTGCTACATTAAGAGACAGTTTCCTGTTTATTACATCATTCAGTCAAAAAAAAAACAAAAAAAAAACAGTGCGGCCTAATCCCAGAACGGAACGTAGTGCACTACGAAGCCATAATGTAACACTCCATGTAGGGCACTTTGATACAGAAACACCAGAACAGGCTGTTCCTTTAATACAGATTCTATCTAACTTCAGACTTGGCTACGCTATATTTAGACGTTTTAAAAATAACAACGCAGCACTTATATTTCATATTAACAGGGAAACGGAAAGAAAAAAAAAAAAAGATCAAGCAAAGTACACTGCTACATTTCATTCTCATTAATTAGTAGCTTAAAACACAAGGCTAATTACAGAAGAGAAATATTAGCGTTCCATATTATTACTTCTTACTCAGCAATCGACCATCATTTATTTTCTTCTTCTTTTTTTTTTGTTGCTCACGTGCTTCGTATGCAAAGGTAGAGTTTACGAACCCTAATCGCTAACGATAAATTAGAACGTATAAATCGGAAAAATATGGAGCGCTAATAATAGTCTCTCGATACGAACAAAGCCGATATGATCATATCCGTTTCGGCAGGCACACATGCATCCCCAGTCTATGACGATGAAAATGATTTTTTTTAATTAATTATAACAAAAAAAAAAAAAAAAAAAAAAAAGAAATGAAACGAAACAATAAATTAACATGTCTACACGCGTCAGACAAAAACGATACTAAACGTATTTACAAAACGATAATGCATCACGTTAAGCTGCCATAAATCCTTCAAAGCCCTCGAATCAGAATCAGCCGTGTTAAAGAACACGCCCATGTTAATGCTAACGCTAATGTGCTTAAGAAGTGTATGGAGTCCATTTCTTGTCTAAAGCAATCGTATGGAAATGCGAAGTTGAAATGACGTATTACAAAATACGCCTTCGATTTCATTAGTAACGATTTTGAAATTAAAGGCGTAAATGACAAGTTTACGTTTCATTACTACGTTGAGTTTGTAGTTTACGCTTCAGCGCTATGTTATGTTTGGAGTTACGTTTGAGCACAACTTTATGTTCAGAGTTTACGTTTCATTGCTATTTTATATTCGTAGTTTATGTTACACTGATATTTCGTATTAGTGGTGTACGGTTCATTACTGTTTTGTGTTTGTAGTTCACATTTCATTACTATTTTGTTTGTAGTTTGCGTTTCATTACAATTTCTGTTTGCTAGAAACACAAAATAGCAGGGAAGCATAAACTACAAATGCAACACTAATAAAACGTAAACTACAGACATGAAATAGTGATGAAACGTTAATGTTAATGTTTACGCTTCATTACTATGTTAAGTTTATAGTTTATGCTTCACTGCTATTTTACGCCTGTAGTTTACTCTTTGTTGCTAGATTATGTTTTTAGTTTACATTTTATTACTATGTTAAGATTGTAGTTTATGATTTGCTGCTACTTTGCGCCTGTAGTTTATGCTCCGCTGCTATTTTACGTCTATAGTTTACTTTCTGCTGGATTATGTTCTTGGTTTACGTTTTATTACTATGCTAAGTTTGTAGTTTATGCTTCACTGCTATTTTACGCCTGTAGTTTACACTTTGGTGCTAGATTATGTTTTTAGTTTTCGTTTTATTACTATTTGAGGTTTGTAGTTTACGCTTTATTACTATGTTAAGTTTGTAGTTTACGCTTCACTGCTGTTTGTGTTTGTAGTTTACATTTTATCACTATATTTTGCTTATAGTTTACACTTCATTACTCTTGTTTTTAGTTCACATTTCGGTTGTAGTATACATTTCATTCCGATTGTGTTGGTAGTTTACGCTTCATTGCGATTTTGTATTCGTAGTCTGAGTTTGTCATTTGTAGTGTGTTAATCCCAGCCCTGCCCCCACTGCTTGAGTGAGGAACAAAATGCTTGAGCTATCATAATCTGTGATTTTTACACGTAAATACGTACATTTTAATGCTCTAAAGAGATGTATGGCTGCAATATGAGGAATACACTAAAAGCCTACGTTACTTATCTCAACTGCCAGCTAACTTGCCAATTGTGGATTCGCAATGCGTAAATTACAATCTCAAACTTACTATTCCATATAATCATATTTGACAGAAAAAAACTCCACAGAGGTATATTTTGAAATTTCTCGCTCTAAACCAACCAGTTCAGTGTCTAGTCTTTAAATCTGCAACCAGATTTATTTGGCATGCCTTTGTTCTTGCGATCAGGGCGTAACCCTAATGCTGCTTTTAGACTTTTATTTTCCCGCATATTGGAATAAATGGACCTATTCAAAGAGCTGTGCCAACACCGTCACACCCCAGCAGCGCTGACATCCTGTTGTTTAACAGGAAGAGAGGCCATCGGCATTCTTTTGGATCCCTGCGGGGCGATTATTAGGCTGCTACAGCTTTTGATGAAAATAAAACAAAAGCCTTTTACAGGCATGGTTCAAGCAAACCGAAAGCAACCTGCTTGATCGGCCCGAGGGACACTCGCTTCACAGCTAAATCTACTTAATGTCTGAAACGGATACGTGGCATACGTAACAATGAGCTTTCTGTCTGATAAAGCTAACGAGGAGGACTAGTGTCTGTATATAGCACTTGGAGGGATGAGTCAGCTGAACTCCAAATGACTCCCTTGTGTGAATATAGTTAGTGCCCTATATAGGGTGTAGAAGGCATTATTTAAAGCTCTATGCAGGGAGGAGTGAGCCTTAGTCAAAATGGCTCCCTAACGGACACTACCATAGGGTGCAGAATGCACTCGATATTATTGGGCACTCAATATACGAATGGACATATGGTGCACTACTTAGTCATTCAGAGAAAGGGCAAAGAGCCAGGAGTTAATAAAAAGCTTGAGTGACTTAATCCCTAGACACAAGTCTTCCCTGTGTCTTTAAAAGAAAGTCAATAAAAGACCGACAATGGTGATGATCTAAGATGATGATGACAATGATGATGATGTCATATCCATGTGATAAGTGACGTGTAGGTGTGTATCAGTGTTTCAGTAAAAGGTGTGTTTCACAGTAACTGATTAAGGAGCGAGGAAGACTGGCAAACAGCAGTAGTAAGCGCTAGTAGTGTGTAGGGACTGTAGCAGGTACTAGGGACACTAGTTTATAGTGAACATAGTGTGTATTGAAAGTAGTGTCCAGCACTAGTAGTGTGTATGGACAGTAATGTGCAAGCTTGTGTGTAAAGTCAGTAGTTGTGTGTCAGGACAATGATGTGATGACGACAAGGATAATCTCGGGTCGTCCTTCTGTCCTTACATAACAGTGTACAGGGACGGTAGTGTGTATGGACGCTAAGGACTAACACTTCCTGTTAATAACGCCTCCTGCTAGCTTCGGAGTACCTTTTTTCCCCCGCAAGAGGGCTAAGCCTGAGCGGGGTAACGTAGTGAAGCACAGGAGTGAATGAAACACTGAAGCTCACGTTGGCCCTGTCCTCTAATAAAAGGTCCTTAGAGGAGGGATAAATAAATGAGGTGTAGATGATGGAGGAATGAACAAAGGATGAAGGGATGAGGAAGAGGAGAAGAAGGACGGTCCTAAGCCTGCTCTTCTTTCTTTTTCAAGGAGATGCGTTTCTTCCTTGCGGCCAGCATCTCGTAGAAAGGGTCCACGCTCACCGCAGACCTGAGACACACACACGCAGAGACAGAGAGATGTCCGTCAGTGAGCTTTATACCAGCAAGCACATTATTCCCTTTCAGGTCGGTTCAAGTTAGCTAACTGGCTAGGCACAGCAGTCAAAATAATAAACATTTATGGACAGGACTTAATATTCCTTTCAGAAATCCTGTCAGATTAGCTACTACTAGCTATCAAACTAGCATAAGCAGTAAACATTCTAAATATTTATACATTTGGATTAAAAATCATCTCACATGCTGTCGGTTTGCCTTATGTTAGCTAGCTGGCTAGTGATAGCAGTGCAGGTTATGAATATTTGTCAAAATCCTGTCAGGTTGGCTCGGGTTAGCTAGCTGGCTAAAACTAGCAATAAACATTTATGGATAGAACTTTTTTTTTTTTTTTCAGAAATCCTGTCAGATTAGTAAATGTTAGCTATCTGGCTAGGCGTAACAGTACAATTATAAACATTTACTGAGAGGACTTAATACTTTTTTCGGACATCCTGTCAGATTACCTCATGTTAGCTGGCAGGCTTGTGGTAACAATCTAGATTATAAATATTTATAAGTATGATCCACAAAGGGAAAAAAAATCCACTCAGAAATCCTGTCAGATTAGCTATAGTTTATTCGTCTTCTTTTATCGGTAGCTAGCAGACTAGCATTAGCAGTAAGCATTAGGAATATTTATAAAAGTCTTTAAAATCTTATCACACCCGGTCAGTTTACTTCATGCTAGCTAGCTGGCTAGTTTAGCAGTGCAGATAATGAATATTTATAAATATGACTTAAATATCCACTCTGAAATCCTGTCAGTTAAGCTCCTGGTAGCTAGCTGACTAGCATTAGCAGTAAGCATTAGGAGTGTTTAAAAATGTCTTCAAAATCATCTCGCATCCTGTCAGTTTTACCTAGCTAGTTAGCTTGCTAGGGTTGCAGTGCAGGTAATGGACATTTATGGATAGGTCTTTAAAATTCCTTTCACAAATCATGTCAGATTAGCCAATTTCAGCTAGCTGGTTAGCATTAGCAGTAAAAAAGGATCATCTCAAGAAATCATCTCACACCCTGTCAGCTTATCTTTATGTTAGCATGAGACTAGCAAGTGCACAATTTGTTCCAAAATCAACTATTTTGTGAGGGAAAATGAAACCAGCAATTGTAGCAGTTGTTTTTTGAAATAAGCGCCAATTAAGAAACGTGGTTTGGGACACATTCATAATGGACGGATGATGCCGCTCATATGGTGTGAGCAGGGTGTGGATGTGTGGTTTGGGAGATGTCCAAAGCAGGCTAATGATGTGTTAGTAATTGTGTTTGTGTGGCCTACATAGTGAACAGGGTGTGTTGTTCGGGACACGTCCATGGTGTACTAGTCATGGTGAGGAAATTGTGATGTATTTGTGTGGTCTATGTAGTGAATAGGGTGTGTGGTTTGGGACATGTCCACAGGAGACTAATGATGATGTGTTAGGGATTGTGTTTGTGTGGCCTACATAGTGAATAAGGTGTGTGGTTTGGGACACGTCCCTGGTGTACTTATTATGGTGAGGAATTTGTGAATTTTCACTACACTGTGTGGCCTACATAGTGAATGGGGTGTGTGGCTTAGGACACGTCCATGGTGTACTAATTATGGTGAGGAATTTGTGTGGCCTATATAGTGAATAGGGTGTGTGGTTTGGGACACGTCCACCGATGTGATACTGATGTTTCCGTG
>CM042546.1:7497809-7510309 GCA_023630585.1 Cranoglanis bouderius | reverse complement strand
CCTCCAGCTCCGCTCGCTCCTCTGGGCTCAGGTCAGCCGGGACTGATGGGAGAAATATCATCGCTTAATTATCGCCACACAACAACCGATGACGACGACTCTGATTACAGTGTAAAGCGAAAGAGGTTTCGTCTCGCTGCTCGCATAGATCACATTTACAGGTACTGACGTGCCGTGGGTTTACAAAAACGTATCACCTGAGGGTCATTTTGCATACTGTACGCTGACAGAATACCGCAAAAACACGCACACCTGTCATGACTAGGACATTTAAATATAGTGGCCTCCAGTCATGCTCTGTACACACAGGAATGCACACTGTGGTGTGGCTTTTACACATCTATAGCACATATATAACACATCTATAACACACCTATAACCCACATATCATAATGACGTCACAATGAACATGTGCAGGTTTTTAACTGATTGAGAGCTAACACATCTAAATATCAGCGCTGTGACCAATGTTTTAGTTGACATCTTTTTTAAAAAAACAAAAACAACAAAAACAACAACAAAATATTAAATAAACTCGTAAATGTCATGATGATTTCGGTGACTATAAGCATTTTAATGATATCATGAATGTCAAGTACAAAGCACGAGACAGAAAAAAAAAACGTCTGAGGTTTTGCTAGCTTGCTAGCAAATGTAAAATAATAATAAATAAATAAAAAGCCATGATACGGTGTATAACGTGCAACATGACCTAACCAATAATCAATAAGCGTATCTTTATAATCTAAATAAAAACATTTAAATGTTCGTGTGCATTATAAAAAATAAGATGTATCGATTAGGCAACGCCTCATTTCCCATCCGTATTCAGCAAACCCCGCCTCTTTCAACACGATTGGCTAGTAGACCCGGCCACCTGCGTTCCTATTGGCGGACAGCTTGTTACTACAAACTCCTCGCCAATCACAGCGCGGCTCATCGGAAATGCGGTGGGAATTCAAAATAGCGCATGCTAACGCATTAGCTCGCTTAGCTACGTTAAACAATACAAGATACAAGAAAGGTTTTTAAGCAACTTACTGTAGTCCAGGTCGTCCATTTTCGGGGCTTTGCTCTTAGGCATATATGTGTCAGAACCGACTGTCATTCAATTGCCGAAAAAGACGGATATATAAAAATATACCCCCTTAAATTAAAAGGAAATAAATAAATAAACAAGGCGGAGTAAGAGGAAACCAAGGAGGTTTCAAGACAAAGGAGGAGTCGGTGTGATACCGGATGTTGCGTCACAAAAGGGGGTGGGGGGAATAATGAACGTACGTTGCTGTCGGTCATCTTGGTAAGGGCACGGACTTCGCGACGCCATTTTGGAAAGAACCGTTAGACTAGTTGAAAGATGACTATAAAATCTTTTTTTTTATCATGCAAGTTCGCGTCCCTGGACAAAATGCTCAATATTAAACTCTTAAATTTTAAAACATTTTGTCTGTCATAATTCTTTTAAAAAATTAAATTCAGTGAACTTTTCTATGTAACGATTAGCTTTTTGACATTTCCGATGATTTGTCCCAGGCGTATATAGAATACTTGACTCATGAAACCGGTGGCTGGATTGTAAAATGGAGATACTTCTTTTTTTGTAGCTCAGGAAAAGAAAAGTTCCTCTTTCTCAAATGTCATTAAGCCTTTTGTAAATGGAGATTAAAGCTGAATCATCAAAACAGCGTCAAAACCAATTAGACAAACCAATTAGACAGCTACTATCTGTTTGCACTAGTTAGCGTTAATTGTACCACCGTGCTGTTGGTTTCTTGATTCTGATCAGTCAGAAGGTGTTGACTGTCTTCGGTGTTGACTGACAGGCAGCGAGAGGACTTTGCGTTTCTTGGTAACTCTGTAAGCTGCATTTTGTTGTCATATTAACATCAAGAGAAAACAAACAAAAAAAAAACCCGAAGAGGCTGGTATAAGAACAATGATTTACAGCTGTTATGACATAATTAATAACAGGAACCAGCTTGTTCTGCAGATGTTCCACAACATTAAACACATCGCTAAATGGATAACATGTAGGCTACAACACGTCACTCTTTAACAAATGGTACCAGTAACTCCATGTTGTTGATTATTTTGCTAGAACAGCACGCCCTCGGGTGATTTCTATTTTTAGGTCCCATGAATCTCCATGTTTACCCTTATTGTGGGGGTTTCTTTTGTTTTTGGACTCAGCTACTGTGGACCAAATAAACTCCACAGCAGAGCTGATAGGGAGGAGGAAAGGCGGACAGAAGCGAAGATAACAGAAACAGGACTGTTTACGATGTGTGGCAGATTACCAAACAGCAACACCACCACGTGGACCTATAGCATGGAACATATCATACATTATAATTACAGAAGATCCATATTCTCAGCGTATGTTGCTGTGAGACGGCAGATGGAGGACGGGAAGCGAGTCTGAGACGTGGGCTTCCGAATGTACGACTCCGTAAAGGAGTGTGATAACCAGAAGCATTGGTACAGCTATCCTACAGGAAGTCTGCTGAATCACAGCCATGTTAATGTCACTTCCCTTGGCTGATAATTACCCTGCATTCCTACAGAAGGGCGAAAACAAAAGCAAAAAAACATTCCACCTTTTCTCCAAACTTCCACCACTTTTGTTTTGGCGCTGGGCCGGAAAGCAGCAGCATTCCTGAGTCAACACTGCGACGTGTAAAAATAGAAGATACGAGTTTTGGCTCTTGTGGGCCACTATAGTGTAAGCACTTTTACATAAACGCGCTGTCCCAGATGCTAGAACTCATGTATGCTTGATATTCCAAGAAACAATGTTAGTATTACTCTCATGTTACCATTAATACACCGCACGTGATTGGTGTGTAATAGGTTCTCCAGCCCAGTATGGTTACATATAGACATACATACCACAATAGTTAAAAAGTTCTCTCTCTCTCTTTTTTTTTTTTAGCAATTCTTCATTGAAATGACACCATATTTGGGACACAGCCACAATCTCTGAAAAGAAAAGAAACTTGCAACTCAAGCACCACACATTTCGTAGTTAAATTTAATCTCGAGGATAAACAAGACATTTTTATACAGAGCTATGAACTGTACATCATATATATATATATATATATATATATATATATATATATATATATATATATATATATATATATATATATATATATATTATTTAACATTGACTATTGGTGATAATTACAATTTTATTACAAGCATCTATTAACAAGACATCATAACTGGCATCATGAAGCCAAGCAGCGGTTCGGTTACTACTGAAGTGTCTTACGCTGCTCTGAAGCAATGGTCCACCAAATGATATGAAACGCAGCCCGGCGCTAAGCACAAATCCAGGATTCCAGGAGTCCAAGTTTTATCACTTGGAAAAAGAAAAATCCGAAACAAACCTGAAATATACACCTTTCCCGACTCACCCCAAATGCAATCAGCCAAGACAAGTTTGTGTCTTTAGTTCAACACTGGAGCTATGAGGAAAACGTAGCTAACAAGGATTGGACATTATGCAGCCAAACCTTTCCTGAGGTCTACAATTTCTTTTTGTTCAAAACGAAAACGATTTCACCTACAAACTTTATGAGGCAGGGTATGATTATAATATCATTTTACACAATCGTTTCCATAGAATTTGGATTATGTAGTTTGTTAATATTATTTGAAACAAGTAGACGTAAATCTACTTGTGTTTACGGATGAGACGGCTGTCCATTAGCTACTTCTTAGCTACACTGGCCTCGTAGCTCCGGCGCAAACCTAAACTTCAGACACAAGTATGGCCGACTGATGAAATCTGAGACAAGAGGAACAGTGTGTACATTTTCTTTTCATTTAAGTATTCCTTTAATCATTGTGGTTCATTCACAAGCTGTCTACATTTGATGTTGACAAACTTTAAACAACTTAACAATTTTTTTTTTTCTGCTCAAAAATGTCCCTTTTATTTTTGTCAGAAATTGAAAAATAAAGTGATAAAAAGTCGTTTAATATGATTTGTCGATTTGTGGTTGATTTTTGGGAAAAAGTGTTTACTTTTTTATTTTCCGATTATATTTGAGATATTTTAGCTTTAAAACTATTTAAGCATTTTCCTCATAAGCATAAATCTTTGCAAAATACATTAACAAAATGAATAAATTAAACGAGTGGCTAAATGTTTCACAGTTAGCTAAATGTTTGAATGCTTGGGTAGATTTCAAATTTGGTTAAAAAAAAAAAATTAAAATGAAAATTTCGCAATTGTGCAACTACATCAGCATCGCATGCTTTTGCTTAAACAATCAGGCAAATGCACTATTAAAGATATTTATATCAGAATAAATGCCATTAAATGGCTGTATCCTATAACGACTAGGCATGTGCTGATTATCAAAGGTTACGATATTATCATGATATAGCATTAAAAAATATTGCTAAAAGCAACAATTCTTTTCCCCCAGACGTGTTTCATTTGTCTAGCGAAGAAAATTAAAGGATTGCTTTCTATGATAAGGACACTTTCATATTTGTCCAAAATAAGGGCCTTTAGAAGACCACTGTCATTATGCTGCCTATTGAATAATATGCACTTGATAGCTCCTTATTCCTTACTTAAGGGGTTAAATAATGTTGTGCACAATATAAGAGCCAAGTGTCCTTGTTAACAAGGTGCATTTTACAAAATATCGTGATATACCGTACGACTGATTATTGGCACATGCCTAATAGTGAGCTACACTCACCTAAAACTCCAGACTATGCTTGATCATAGGCTACCTAAGACGTCATTTAGTACGCACATTTATCTATGGTCCCTGTTAATGCAAATTACTAAAAGGTTTGGACGGACCTTAACTAAGCGAGGTCTTCCAGTTGGTTGCGATATTAAAGTATCGTGTGGAGACTTTGGAAGATTGCCGCCTAGAACATTTCTGCCCTCGCAACTATCAGTTGCAGGATTCTGGGTGGCACAAAAATTGCTGCCCAAATGGGATTGGTAGTGGCTGTGGCTGTGACAGAGCTTAAGAGGGCCAACTGGTTCTGCAAGGTAAAAGGTGTATTGTATGAGGAGGGGCTTGGTAGGTTAGGACCTGGTCCAAAATTTGGCAGCAAGAAGACAGGCATCAAGGAAAGACAGAGTGAGGAAAGGGAAGCAGGATCTACGGTATACCTTCTACAAGGTAAAAAAAAAAAATGGAGGAGGCACTTGGTAGATTAGGATGCAGCCCCAAATTGGGCAACGGGGAAAGATGGGGTAAAACCAGGGGACAAGGCTTAAAAGGGACAACAGGTTCTGTGAATTAAACGGTGAAGGAGGCAAGACTTAGCTGACTGGTGCATGGCCCTAAACTGGAGATGCAACGAGCAGCTGCGAGCGCGGCGTAGGAGGGCCATCCATTCTGCAAGATCAGAGAAGAGGAATGCTGATTTTGGCAGTCTGGAAGGTGGGATTAAATTGGATTAAGTAGATGATGAGGAAGAGTAGTCAGGAAAATGGGCGATGCTTAAAGAGGTGGTGAAGTTTGGCAGATTGGGACACACCGCCAAATTGATCGCAGAGGAAGCTGAACTTGGGAAAGTTGGGGGGTGGGGTACAAAATAGGAGGTACTTGGCCAATTGGTGTTGTGGCCATCAAAAATTTGAGGGAATATTCAAGAGAAAAAGAGAGGGGGAAACCAGGGTGTGGGGTGTAAAAAGCCCAGCATATTTTGCAAGGTCAAAGGTGAAGATGGCAGATTGGTATTTGCCTAAAAAGTTAGACCATCTCCATCTCTTTGTTTGTAATAAGGCAGGAAAACTTCATCACGTGGAAAACTGGAAACTGAAGTGCTCAAGCTCACTTGTATAGAGATTCCCTTATTCACCATTTTTCACCTATATTTACCAGTAGTTACTATTTCTATATGTAGCTTAGTGTCCACTTGTCATCTCTTTATTAAACTCACTGGTGATCCAGTAGTCCCTTTTAAATAAATCCTATTAAAAGCTATTGCTTTTATTGCAGCTGCTGGCTATATTTATTCTTCAATGTCTCTCTCTCTCGCTCTCAAAAGTGGACGGCATATGGCATAGTTATCATGCAACAGGTCAGAATCTAGTGATCTTCACTCCTGAGTCTCCCACGATGACGCGAGCCATGGACGGATGGATCTGAAAGAAGAGATTGGAAAAGAGTGAAACAAATGGAATAATTAATAACTCTAATAACACCACTATAGCTTTTTTTAATCCACTGGGATTGGGGTACGTCCAAAACTGCATACTTTAACATTACATTGTCAAAATAGTACCCCACCAGTAGGATGGAGGTCCAAATCTGTTGCACTAGTATGTATGTGGGTTGTGAGGCAGCCTCAGGCAGCGGTCGAAATAGAAAGTAGTGCGAAATAGTAGCCGAGCGATTTTGATGTAACGTACGATTTAGCAGTACGAGGTTCAGGACACAGCCCATGACTGTGGGTGATAGTTGTGTTGTGGATCATTAGAAGACATAAGGGGACATACACTATATGGCCATCGCACCTATATGTGCTTGTTGAACACCAAAGCAGGTCCCCGCTTTGCTGCTATAACAGCCTCCACTACCCTGAGAAGGCTTTCCAGGTGTCCACATACTTTTGGCCATACAGCATATATTAATATTTATATTATATTAACGTATTTGGAATGAATGATGATGTCGTGATCAGCCGAGTCTGTACCTGTGCCTGCAGGGGTCCATAGGGCACGAGTTCTCCATCCACAGTTAGCGTCCCCCGCGGCGATAGGGGTTGCAGCCGAAACGCTCGAGCGGAAACATGGCTCACGTAAGGTGACGTTAGAGAAAGATGGGTGCCTCTTTCCATTGCCAGGAATAGGCGGAGGAGCGTTGCCCGGGAGATCCCGGCCCTCACAAAAGTCAGGTGAATGAGTCCATCATCAAATTTTGCATGCGGCGCTGCGAACAAATCAGCGCCCAAATGCGACTGGTAAATAGCAAGTACTAGAACAAAGTCGCCTTCAATAGTCACCCAATCTCGAGTAGGCAGCGGCTGATCAAGTGGGGGCAAGAGGTCGTCCTGAGGGGGTGGATCAACAGGAGAGATAACCGGGGGGCGGGGCTTAAGAAGCCCACCAGGTTGAACCAGATCAAAGGGGAAGGAGGATGAGGAGGCGGTGCTAGGCAGGCAGGTATGTGGGCCTATATCGAATGGTGACGAAGGAGGGGTTGGGGACAGAGACAAAGATAGCGAAGGGAATTTGGGTGGTAGGGAGTTAGAATTGGACTGTTGGAGGGAAAGAGGGCGGGGCTTAGATGCATTTGGTTTCTGGTTCTTGTTATGATCTACTGAGGCTTTGGGTTTAGAGAGGGAAAACCGCGAACGACGGAACGGTGAGGAAATGGTGAGCGCTCGCTCTCGTGAAGGGTCCGCTGGAAACGCACCTCGATGGAAAAAAGTCCCGTTCAGGTCCTCGTTTTCCCTCTCATATGCTGGTGTTTCTACTTCTGGTTCAGAATCTGCACCGATTGGCCGGCTAAAGAAGGCGGTAGCGATCTGGCTGGATGGGGCGGAGTTTTTACGAAGCACCTTTCGTTGGTCTGGGTTTGAATATGCTTCCTCCTCTTCCTCCTCTCTTCCTTCATCTGTACTATAATCTCCTCTCAAATCCCTCGCTCCATCCACGCCATTCCATCTCTCGTCCTCTCCTTCTTCATTTGCGGAAATGTTCTCATTCCTCTCGGACTCCTGTCTTTCACTTGACTCCATACTAGACCCGGATGTGCCCTCCATCCTTTCCTCCACCTCTTTTCCTTCATCTACATCATATCCCTCTTCTGTCATATTTCTTGAACTGTCGTCTTCGTCCTCCTCCTCGTTAGACTCCAGTCTTCCGTTTGACTCTGCACTAGACCCAGACGTTCCCTCCATCCTCTCCTCCGCCTCCATCTCTCTCTCTCGATCCTCAGCAAGACTGCTCGCCCTCACCACTCCTCCACCTCTCGCTCTCCCTCTTCTCCTCACCCTCTCTCTGTCTCTCTCCTCCCTCTCCCTCTCTCTATCCCCCTTTTGGAGGCTCCTCTGTTCGCTGAGGCCCATATCAGAGCAGGTGCGATGGATCGGCATTCTACAGTATCCTTCAAGTCCTTCAGTGATGCTGCGGGAAAGGGGTCGATGCGGAGTCTGCGAGGGCACTTCCGGGGTTGAACTTGCCCCTCCGGGGGGCAAATAGGACAAGCGACCCTTATAGGAGCGCAGAGATGCTAAACGCACCAGTGTGCCCAGCGTGAAGCGAGCAGAACCGAGACCTCTGTAACGCTCACTCTCAATGTCCACATCTGAAACAAAGCCCCAGGCTACAGACAGGAAAGAGTAGAGTCTCTTGGGTGAAGAGGGTCGCCCGTTCTGATTGGATGACGCAGATGAAGGAGACGGGCTAGTCGTCACGGACACCAGGTCCATGGGTCGAATTCCGCCACGGCAAAGCAGGAAGCAGCAGTTGATGAGGAGGGGCTCGCGAAGGCACATGTCATATCTGAGAGAGAGAGACAGAGAGACAGAGAGACAGAGAGACCAAGAGAGAGTGTAATTGAGGGCAGGTGAGCAAGTACAGGTACACATAACAGGTGAGCTAGTATAGGAACACATAATATCGGGTGAGTCAATATAGGTACATATAATATCAGGTGAGTTAGTGATCTGATATCAAATGAGGTACATGTGAAACCACATAATGGGATTTGGAAAAGTCAGGTGAATATTTACAGTTACAGAGGGTCCAGGTGAGACAGCTGACTTATTAGAGGTAAAGATAAGGACACAGGTAGGTTACTACAGGTAGACGTAAGGTTAAGGATAGATCGGGTACTACAGGTAGACGTGTGACCAGCTGAGTTAGCATAGATAATGTTAAGGCCAGGTAGGTTACTATAGGTAGAGGTACAGACAGGTGAGTTGGTAGAGGCAAAGGTAAAGACAGGTCGGTTACTACAGGTAGAGGCAAGGCCAGGTGAGTTAGGAGAGATAACAGTAAGGCCAGGTTAGTGTTTTACCCTGCATAGTGGTTAACGGAGCCAGCGAGCGCGTTGCCAGAGCCACACGGTAAAATTCCTACTGGAGTTTTAATTGCTTGTTCCCAGTCTGGCCTGTCCATGAGGCCATTAATCACCTGTACAGAGCAAAAGACAAAACACACATCAGTGATGATACAGGTTTCAATTAATAACCATGAAGGGACCACATTTGTAAAAAATATAAGCGAGCAGGACCTCGTGCAGCAGTCCATCTCCAGAGACGATGATGATGCCGTCCCACTCGTGCAGGGAGATCTCTCTGATCAGCTCGCGGGCATGATTCTGCCGTTCTATTTTCCATTACAAGTAAGAGAAAGTAATAGATAATTATTATTATTATGGAATAAAAATATTTCTTGAAATAGTGAAGCTCTATATTTATACTTAGAAAAAAAACACAGGTGTACCCGTCTGTATGAGGTTGTAGCTGATGTTGGCTTCACTGATCATCGGTAAAATGTGTGTCTGACACCACTGCATTGCCAAACCCCGCCCGCTGAAGGGATTGACCAACAGCAACAGGCGACGTGGGCGGGGCAACAAGCTTTTGCTGAATTCTAGAAAAGGGGCAAAAATCGGTGAGCATGCTTTATGAAGCACAGTAATGTAGGGTGTGGAATTTGTGATTCAAGCCCCAAACAAACACACACACACACACACACACACACACACACACACACACACACACACACACCTGTGTAGACGCTGACATCGATCCCTCTCAGCAGGCACTGCACGGCTATGTTCCATTTCTCTGCCTCCGCTCTGCTCTCAGCCAGGTAAGCACGCACTTGCCTGCGTTTAGCTACGCCCCTGCGCCTCCGTCCCATTGGGTACCAATAGAGCATCAATAGAGGCGGGGCAGGAGCGCGGGGGCAGTTACACCCCGCCAGTTCAGAGAGAGGCAGCAGGACTCGGGCTTCCTTCCCAGGTCGGGAACAGATCCTCTGCACGTGGATATGAGTGTGGGTCAGAGTGAGGGCGTAAGTGCACGATGAAGGGCTGGAGGGTAATGAAACGCTGCCTGCAGGACTGTTCGGGCCACTGTCAGCACTGCTCCCTCCCGAGCTCCCCCCCGAGCTCCCGCCCACGCTCCAGCCCGCGAACTGGCCGTGTAGCAAAGCATCCTGGGTCGAGAAAGAGTTCGGGGATGGACTGCGAGGACTCGGAGAGCGCATTCTGACAGCCGTCTCTTGTCGGCCAATATTACTCGCTCATGCACAAACCGGTGCTGCGCAGTCCATCTCGAGAGAACACGGTTTCGTAATCGTTTGACAGCTGATCTGAGCAGAGGAAATCGAAGATGGTCCTCTGAAACCGTCCTTGTGCTCAAGCTGGAGCTTGGGTGTAGAAACCTTTGTATAATCTTAACGCAAAAGGGTTTTAGAAGCTGGTTTTATTCAGAGCGCTCCAGATAAGAGTTGTAATCGCTGTATCTGGAGTAAAATTTCCAACTTTTTTTTTTTGGCTTTTCCTTTCAGAAGCTCAGTCTCTGACGAACCTGTTTTTCTTTCCAGGACTTCATGAATACCGAGACTCAGCAGCGTGTTCGTTTTTTCCCTGTGTTTTTGCGTTTCATTCTCTGAATCCGCCTTCACGCATACGGTTTATGGCCACAGATGTACGTATAGTAAAAAGAGTTTCGTAAATATTGCGTTTCACAAGCTTGTCCTGTGAATCCCACTTTGGTTTTCAAGCTCTTCGAGGGATCCGGCGGGTTTTTAAATCCCCCGAACGTGAATGTCCGGGTGGAAGATCGTGTAGAAAAATGCACCTCGGAGGTTAATTTACCTTCATGGACATAAAAACGTCAAGTCGCTATAGCGAGCGGTTTTTACAGAAGCTCTCGTGCTGTCGGTCTTCTTCCGTTAAAGTGTCCGTCAGCAGACAAAACAACGAGAACGTAGAGCGTTCAAAAATGAACCTGCCCAACAGTGATTCTGGAGCAGCAGATGTAGTAAATAAGGAGTCAGTGCTTGTGGTTAGGTTGTTACAAATCCTGCGTGAGTCATGCACAAATGTTCCTCATTAGAGTTTCAGATGCACGTTTATTATTTATTTTTTTGTAGCATTTAGACAGAAAAGCAGACAGCTGCTGTAGTCAATGGACGAGCTTTTTTTTATTTTTATTTTGGTGTCTAGATTAAAAAGCTCAAAGTCAGCAGGTAGACTGATCCCTGATTGCATTTACTTATTGCCTGAAGCAAAAATCCTGACATCTCCTTCATCTCAAAGAGAAAATTCGTTAAAAAAAACCAAACAAACAAACAAAAAAAAAAGGTCCTCCAGGCCTCGACTGCTCAGTGTACGAGAACGAAAAAGAAATTAAAAAAAGTGCCAAGTAATGACATAGTAAACACTAATAAATAAGTGTCCGGCGTTATAAATAATAAAGTCTCATTGCTGGATTATGCACGTGATTAAAATAATTAAAAAGTCTTGTTAGTGTTGGAGAGAAAAAACAAAAGAGTGCTGATATCATGAGGTACGGAGGTGTACGGAGGTGTACGGAGGTGTACGGACGTAAACGACGTGCGGATTAAATGATTTCTAAGGCAACGAAAATTATTTACAAAACGCGCACAGACATAAGTAAACAGTACGGGTAAATTCCCTCGTCTTATCTGACAACGATGTCACGTCCCGTTTCAGAGTGGAGATCCCGCGGCACGTCGCCAAACACAGACGCGGCACGAAGTCCGACGCCCATCTTTCCGTTAACGTGTACACACACTCGGAGCAGTGCAGAGCCAGGGTAGGGGGAGGTTAGTGATGTCACCGAGTTGCGTCATCGGCCTCCGTATTCGTCTGACGTCCCAGAATTCCCTGCAAACACACACAGAGGAACATCACCTTACAGTATATATCTATAGTACTGCGCCGATTCTTGTTCCTGGCGTACAGGAGTGGAACGTGGTGATCTTCTGCCGTTGAGATGCTTTTCAGCACACCACGTTTGTAAAGAGTGGTTATTCGAGTAACTGTAGCCTTCCTGTCAGCTCGAAGCTGTCTGGCCATTCTCCTCTGACCCTCAAACATCAACAAAACAGATGTTTTTTGTTTTTTTTTTCCTCCCCGCACCACTGTGTGCAAACTATGGAGTTTTGTTGTGTGTGAAAATCCCTGAACTACTCAAACCGACAGCCTCTGAAGAAATGATGTCACATCGCAGAATTAAAAAATGCTTTACATCTTATTCTCGACAATCCGGTCACACCGATCCGCAGCAGATATTGACCTTTGACCTGCGAATTAATTTGTGAAACACTCTCATCAGTCAGCAGAGAAGGAAAAACAAACAAACACATATGACGTCGTGTAAAAGTGCTGAATCGGCGATATAGCAGTGAACACGATATTTCTGCAAACGGTGTGTGTGTGTGTGTGTGTGTGTGTGTGTGTGTGTACGTGGTGAGGTTGCGGTCTAAATCCAAAGTTCATTGTTCTACAGCACTGCAAGCAGAA
>CM042546.1:7337809-7492809 GCA_023630585.1 Cranoglanis bouderius | reverse complement strand
AGCTAACGTCGTTGTGCTAGCTAAACCGAGGCTAGCGCTAAACCTCACAGTATAAATTTGTCTGGGTTTTTCTTTTTTGCTAAGCAGGTGTCTAAACGCTGGCTCTCGTGTTGCAGGGGAATGTAAAAAAAATTACTGTTTATTATTTAGTGTTTATTTAACCAGCTAGCTGTAAACAGATTTGTTTATCTGCACTGATGAAGTAAATATAAATACAAGTGCACGAGACCTGAGTTATTAATACGCAGTAACTGGATTTATCGCTTTATTATTATTATTATTATTATTATTATAAAGCTGCATGTATAAGTGCATAAGTGCAGTGTGAAATATTGCTGTTGTATTCTTCTTCATGGCAGGGACAGAAGGTATGAAGACAGCATCATAGCCAAGCCATGGCCGATAAGAGAAAACTCCAAGGTAAAGCATGCTACAGGTCACCTAGGGTAGTGTTTATCCATTTATTTTTGCTTACATCCTGTCACGAATGTGTCTTCTGTCTCTGAACACTTTCACACACACACACACACACACACACACACACACACACACACACAGGTGAAATAGACCGGTGTTTGAAAAAAGTCGCAGAGGGAGTGGAACAGTTTGAGGACATTTGGCAAAAGGTGAGAGCTGATATATCATTATACATGTGTTATTATTACTGTTATTATATATGTGGGCTATATATGTATTACACTGTTATATATATATATATATGCTATATAACACCATTAGAAACACACAGCAGGTCTCCAGAGGTAAGCTCTGTCCTGTTCTGAAGGCTGCATATGGAAAAAGTGTCTTTCTTGTTTTTGCAGAAATGTGGTTGAGCGTGTGTGTGTGTGTAGCGTGTGTGTGTAGCGTGTGCTCCTCTGAGAGAAGGACATGATGAGGAACACGGCTCGGGTTGATAGATAGTGTGTTAGAAATCCAGTAGAGCAGCGTGATGTGGTGATGAGGCGTGTGACGTGCTGCTGCTGCTGCTGTTCTCTGTTCATGGAGAATAAAGAGTGTGTTCTGTGTTAAACAGCTTCACAATGCAGCCAACGCCAACCAGAAGGAGAAATACGAAGCTGACCTCAAGAAGGAGATTAAAAAGCTCCAGGTGAGAATCTGATCATCTATCCATCCATCCATCCCATGTTTGTCTATCTATGCAGCCATCGATCTATTTATCTATCTATCCATTGGTCTTTATCTATCGATCTATCCATCGATTGATCTGTCTGTCTGTCTATCTATCTATCTATCTATCTATCTATCTATCTATCTATCTATCTACCCATCCAGTGATCTATCCATTGATTGATCTATCTATCCATCTATCCATTTATTTACCTATCCATCGATCTATTTATTTATCTATCCCTCTATCAGTCTGTCTGTCCTTCCACCTGCCATTTTTCTTTCACTTTTGCTTCCACCCTTCCTTCACTCATCCTTTCTGTCTTTCTTCCTTTCACCATTTCCTTCTTAATTCCGCCATTCCTTCCATCTTTTCTTCTGTTCATCCTTCACTCTTCCTTACTTTCTCTCCTGGTTCCTTCTTTCACACTTTCTTTCATCTTGCCTTCAGTGTTTTTTTCTTTGCTTTCATCCTTGCTTCCTATCCTCATCCTTCCTTCCATCCCTCAGATATCTCCGTCCCTTCTGCAGTGTTTGTGTAAAAAGTGGCTGGTGTTTCACACACTTCATCGCTCAGCAGATTTAGTACATGGTTAACGTTTGGTTATTAGTGCTGCACTGTAGTGACTTTCCTCCAATGTGAGCACATGACTTACACTAAACGTGGTTAGTGCACTACATCAGTATGTGATTTGGGACAGGGTCAGTAGTGTGTGTGTGTGTGTAGAGCTCATTATGTCCCTGAACGCCTCCCTCACAGAGACTCCGAGACCAGATTAAGTCATGGGTGGCATCCAACGAGATCAAAGACAAACGGCAGCTAGTGGAGAACCGGAAGCTCATCGAGACGGTCAGAAACAATCATTTACTGAAATTACTGCAGTCACCTTTTTAAAAATGAAACTTTGAGGTGATCGGCAGAAATGAAATAATAATCGACCCGTTGTCGTGTTTCTACAGCAAATGGAGCGCTTTAAAGTGGTAGAGCGGGAGACAAAGACGAAGGCGTACTCTAAAGAAGGACTGGGTTTGGCTCAGAAAGTGGATCCAGTGCAGAAGGAGAAGGAGGAAACGGAACAGTGGCTGACGGTAAAGTACCTCCAGAAACCTCACGGTGAAGGCTCTCCTACTGAAGAGACCTGCAGAGTGTGTTATTCATGAACTGAAACATGAAACAAATTCATATATTAGCATATGTGGAGTATGATGTTTGGGACACAGCCCGTTGTTTATGTCACCCGTTTCATTGTCTCTCTGTAGAACACCATAGACACTCTGAACATGCAGGTGGATCAGTTTGAGAGTGAGGTGGAATCTCTATCCGTTCAAACGAGGAAGAAAAAAGGAGACAAGGAGGTCAGTCTCTCTCGCTGTATCATTCCCTGTCTGTCTCTCACTTCTGTCATCCTCTCACAAGCTCTGTCTCTCTTTACCGCTGTCATGATTGTCGTCATGGGCTGCGTCTGAAATCGAAATCTCTGCCTGTACGTTTAAAAATATTTACTAAATCCAGAAGACCTGTCGGCAGGTTTAAAGGCTGTGAGAGGTTTTGAAAATTCAAACAAATGTTATTGTATAAATACCAATAAAGGTCTAGAATAGTGCACAAGCATGTGATTTGAGACATGGTGCTAGTTTGTTTAATCAGCTGCTGGCACAGTGTCACATGATGCAATACTTCCTTGAGTATTTACATTGGTATCACGCTCACTGTGCCTTAATTTCTGAACACTCCAAGCAATCTGAACAACAGCCACTTTGCGTACTCCTACTGCACAAGTTTTGAAAAATTACAAATAACAATATTAACACTAATCCTGCCTTCACCCCAGCATGCGTCACTTCTAGTTTGTCTCGGGTGAAAACTAGAACCGTTATCGCTTGAGGGCAGAATAGCAAACTGTACCGGTTACGTAAACTCACCAGATCTATCACCGATCTCTGCTACTTCCTTTCAAGCTTTTGTTTCTTTATAACGTTTCTATACACATTTTTGACAGGATAAGCTTTCTGCACGTCAAATAGTAAATGCTGGTAGTAAAGTTGTAAGTAGGGAACTGAAGAAACGTCGCACCACACCATTCTTGAGCCATAGGATTTGGCTCAAGAATCATTTGGATCTCGTCACTATGCCGCTCGTTAGTGTAAACGTTCTGAGTTAATATAGGTATTAAATAGAGTGGTTTGTATCCGTCTTTGTATTCGTGTCTATATCATATCATATCATATCATATAAGTCAAGGATGCAGTAACAGAACGTTCACTAATTATCTCATGTTTATCAGTAACAATAATCGAGTGGGGGCTGTTCAACTCCAGATAACTAAAGAAAATGTGATTAAATGTCTGTGTGTTTAGAAGCAGGATCGTATCGAGGAGCTGAAGAAGCTGATCGAGAGACACCGGTACCACATCCGCATGCTGGAGACCATCTTAAGGATGTTAGACAACGACTCAGTGCAGGTGAGACTTTTTCAAATAATAAACAAGAATTATTCCTTCCTAATGCAAGCACTTGATTATTCTGTCGACGAGCTTTACATTTCTTTCCAGAAACGAACCGTGAAAATAACCGTCATGTGATATCGGATTGTTCCCGTCTCTGCACAGGTGGAGGCGATCCATAAGATAAAGGACGACGTGGACTACTACATCGACTCCTCGCAGGATCCAGACTTCAAGGAGAACGAGTTTCTGTACGACGACCTCGACCTCGAAGACATCCGTAAGTGTGTGCGCACGCGGTGGACCCCAGTGTGTATCAGGGGCAGATGAGTGGGTGTCAGGTTGATTATAACGTTAGTGTATTAACCATTGCTTAAAGCTGGCGTAGATATTTGTAGAATAGTTTTGGGATTATTTAAACATATCCACCGTTCTGTCTCCGTCCATCTCTGTTTAGCGATGTTGGCCACGTCGCCGCAGGGACACAATGAAGAAGAGATGAGCACTCCCACCTCCACTACGTCGTCCTCTCCTATACCTCCATCTCCAGCCACGGCTCCCACCGTAAATTCCCTTTTCCTTTTTTTAAAAAAAAAAAAAAAAAAAATAATTCTTTTTGTACAAGCTCGTACTCACAAGTAGCTCATGACTGATTAAAAATGGGCGTTTCATGTTTTTGTGAACTCAGCTTTGAGGAACTTTTGGTGCCATTATAAGTATACAAGATAGCTCTGTGGGACAGGGTTAAGCGGAGATGATTTAGAACTAGACTGTGGATAAGGAGGAGGACCGATTTGCTACAGAGCTTGTAGGTATAGATGACTTTCAATTAGGGACAAAGCCTTTTGAGGCCTGGTAATCATAGGTGTTATCTAATTAGCCCAAGTGCAGATAACTGAGCTGTGTATAGGACATTGTTATTAGTTGTTGATTAATTGTGTGCCTTTATTCAGGAGATCCCGGAAGAGGAGAAGAAGAGAGTACGATCTACTGACAGCGAAGTGAGCCAGGTGGGGTCTGGACAGTTTTGCCACTGTGAACATTCAGAACACAGCAGAATATAAATGAACATTCATAATTTTTTAAAAATGTATTTATAAATGTTCATTGTGTGCTTACAATTCTTTCTTCTTTTCTCTCTCCTCAGTCACCTGTGAAGAGTAGCAATCCCCTGTCTTCTTTCTCCTCCTCTTCCTCCTCCTCATCAGGCTTTTCCTCTTCTTCCACCTCATCCCTCGTTTCCATGGCAGCTGTTGTTGGGGGAACCGCATCGGTTTCCGGGGGCAACACGCTCCTGGGCAGTTTCAGCAGCGCTGTCCAGCAGCATCCGCACAGCAAGCTATCCTCATCCTCCTCCTCTTCGTCGTCGTCGTCGTCTTCTTCCTCCTCCTCCGTGACGTCCAGCAGCACGTCCAGCCCACCCAGCCACCCTATTTTGCCCTCTTCCACCACCCCCTTGGCCCTGCCCACTTCTAACTCTCAACCGCTGACATCAGGAGGGCTTAACGTGGGCAAAGCAGGCACAGCTGTGACGAGCAGCAGTATGCCAGGCATGATGCCCAGCAATATGGCCGCCATTATTTCGAGCGCGATGCCCACTCCTTACGCCCAAGCAGCTGCTGGAAGCGGGCAGAGTGTACCCGCAGGAAATAACAGCAGCAACAGCAGCACCGTTTCAGCAGTGAGCGGAGCAAATGCTAACACTAATTCTACGCTGAACGCTAACGGGACAGTGCCGATGGGCTCCAACGGGGGTATTTTAGGCCTCGGACCAGCGCAGCCATCCCACCAGGGAGCAGCACAGTTACCCATCAGCCCAGTGGGCACGGTACCAGGGGGCGGAGCCAGCATGGGCCCTGGAAACGGGGGCAGTACAGTGTCATCGGGGGGCATCATGGGTAATGTGGCACCTGTCCGACCGCCCAGTGTGGTGAAACAAAATGGAGGAACAAGTGAGTAAAACCCAGTGGAATTCACGGTCTAATCAGGGTCCAATCTGCAAATTATTAGAGGATGATAATGTGGCACAGGGAAACCTTTCGCCGTGTTTTAGATTTTTTTTTTAAAGAATATTTCATTTTTGCACTGGGTTACCTGGCAACACCTACTCTAAATTTAGCCCAACCCATCTGAGCAGAATATGCTGTTAAGAAATCTAAGGTTAAAGTCTGTCCATTGCAATACCAATGAAACACGTGAGGCTGCAAGTCTAATCTGAGCGATCTCTGACGTTAAGACCCTCTAGCGTACAGCGCCGTGGTGGCAGACAGCAGCTCAGACTCCTCCCTCAGCAGTGCCAGCCTATCACAGAGCAGCCAGCCCTCTTCCACCAGCTCCTCGGCCAATCAAACGTAAGCTGATTCTCTGAGAACACTTCCGAATGAGCTGAGACACCGCAAATTCTTTCTGTAACAGCTCTCCAGTTTCTGCTTCTACCCCTCACCTCATCTCTGTCTCTCCCCTAGTCTGGATAACGGGCCGACCCTGCTGAGCTCAATCACTCTGCCTCCCTCCTCTCAATCTCCCTCGTTTTCAGACAGCACCCCCGGTGGTGGGAGTTTACTGAATGGCCCGCACTCGTACACACCCAGCACAGAGGCGATAAAGGTTTGTGTTAGGGTTATAAACCCTCAACATGATTAATGAAAAGAATCTGATGAAACAATGCAGTCATTCTTAACACCTCTCTGTGTTTTTTTTTTTTTTTGTGTGTGTGTGTAGGCTCCTGAGCCTCTGAGCTCTCTGAAGGCGATGGCTGAGCGAGCAGCTCTAGGTTCGGGACTGGATGGAGAAATCCCACCACTTCATCTAACGGAACGAGGTACGTTACCAAACACACACACACACACACACACACACTTAAAATCAGCACGAGACACTTTTTCCACTATCAGCTATATTCAATAGTGTCATTTAAGCAACAACATTATGGAGCTATCTTAAGAATAAAGTTTTCAACACAGCTAACACACACCGTTTCTGTTACAGATTTGTTTTCGGGATCCTCGGCCACCCCCGGCCCCCCGGTTCCCCCCCAGCCTGCCGTGACAGAGGTGAATCTTCCTCCTACTCTGGGGGCGTGTCCTCTAGGCCCCTCCCCTCTCACTAAAGAGCAACTGTATCAGCAAATCATGCAGGAGGCAGCCTGGGGGCACATGCCCCTCCCGTCAGACTCAGAAAGGATCAGGTATTCACAGCACACACTCAAAAGGCCAGTAGAAGGTGCTAGAATATTAAAGGTTACACACACACACACACACACACACACACGCCTGTACAAAATGTGTGCCTGTGTGTTTAGGCAATACGTGATGAGGACTCCGTGCCCTCTTTTGCCGTTCCACCATCACACTCCTCCTCATCACTGCGACTCCATTGACTTCTACCAGAGACTCTCCACCGAGACCCTCTTCTTCATCTTCTACTACCTGGAGGTGTGTGTGTGTGTGTGTGTGTAAAGGTGAAAGAATATGTAGACTGTCGCGCATGTGCAGTATGTGTCTGACCGTTCTGTATGTGTGCGCGTGTGTTTGACAGGGCACGAAGGCTCAGTATCTGTCAGCGAAAGCCCTGAAGAAGCAGTCTTGGAGATTCCACACTAAATACATGATGTGGTTCCAGAGACACGAGGAACCCAAGACCATCACCGATGAGTTCGAACAGGTTCAGAGTCTCTGAATTATCTTAAACACCTATGAACTTATGGTCGATTATTTTCTTATAACTGCATGCTGCCAAGTGTTTTATTTCTTACATGCTATCTATTAAATAAACAGTAAAACATTTGTGATTGATGTACATTACTAGATAAAACTCTTCCCTTCCTCATCCTGGAACTGTGGAGTTCTTGTTTAGCAACTCCAATATGGCAGCCATTTTGTTTAGACATGCCTGACTGATGAAGCTATTCTCCCCCCCCCACCACCCCCCACCCTGTAGGGAACCTACATTTACTTTGACTATGAAAAATGGGGCCAGAGAAAGAAGGAGGGCTTCACGTTCGAGTACAGATACCTGGAGGACCGAGACCTGCAGTGACACACAGATCCAACACACACAGAGTGAATGAATGAGAACGAGTGAGAGAGAGCGAGATGGCTACGACTGCAGCTGTTGACATTCCAGGAGAGGAGTGCAGTCCACGCTGTGAGGAGTGTAAAGTAGGGTTTCATCAGTAAGTGAAAGAGAGAGAGAGAGAGACGGGGTCGAGTGACTGTTTACACACAAAAACTCTTTAAATTAAATGCCCCTTCTTTTATCATCTAAATAAGCAGAAAAAAAAATATAAAGGTCTTTAATACACCTTGTGATAGCAAAAGGAATGAAAAGCATTACTGTTTGTTTGTGCTTTATGAAATGAGTATTCTAACGTGACATGCTGTGATGTCATTCAGCGCCCAGCTCTTATCCAAAGAGCAGATTTTACTCTTAAGCGCTACGAAGCCTTATATAGGATATTTCACATATTGAAAAAGGGCAAGGACCAGGATGTGCAATAGCCATGGCAACACATTAGAGTTAATGTAATACTCATAAATAAGCACACAGTGGGAATTGACCAGAATCATAAACTTAGGTGCACAGATTACCTGTAAGAGTCACGCAGTAATGAATGAATGAGAATTGCTCTCCTCAATCCTGTCCCATAATGCAAAGCACATAAGAAAGATATATCAAGATCAAACGGAAACATTAAAAATAAAACAGCAGTTCTGCTGAAAAATGTACTATGCTTGGGGTTACTGTGGAGTTCAGCATGTTCTCCTCCAGGTTTCCTCGCATCCCCCAAAAACATGCCAGGTGAACTGCAAACTTTAAATTGCCCCTATTGGTTAAAGAGCGTGTTCCGGTGCCCTCCAGAGTGCATTCCTACATCACTGAATGCGTTTTATTGCTGACTTAATATTGACTACGAAGCCAATCGTGATGATAAGAGCATCACAGACACGATGCCTTCAAGGCGCGGAGTGACTTCAGTTCAATGAATTCAATTCAGTTTTATTTGTATAGCACTTTTAACAATAGACATAGTCACAAAGCAGCTTTACAGACGTACATAAATTTTGGATCTAGATTTTAAAATCTATCAATTTATCCCCATCACAGGTTTTAACACCGGATCTCAGAAACCATACGAGCACAAACACACAGAGATGCTTTCTAATATTTAACATATCATTTTTCTTTGAAATTTAGCAAAACAATAAATAAAAAAATTAATCCAGACAGCACTAACGGAGTCTCAGACACGTCCAGGAGGCCAAGACGGAAAACGAGCGGACACATTAAATTGCTATGCAATTGAACTCTTCTCGGCCTGCGTCACCTAAACGCCGTTATTATGACGATGATGATGATGAATTATTATTATTATTATTACTGGCCGTCCTCGTTTTTTTGTAGCATCTTTATCTCGAGTGTGTGCGGGAAGGTTTTACACGCACGTGATTCTGGTGTCTTTAACAATGACGTGAGTTAAATGAATTCGCTAATAAAAGAAGTATTCAAAAGATACGCAACGTTCAGAGCTTTACAGTACATGTCGTGGCATTTTTTTTTTTTTTTTCTAGCTCCAGACGTCTTTTACATGTTCTCAGACTGGGTCACTAAACTTAATCCCCCGTTTCTAGTTATGGCTTACTTTTAGTACGTAAAATACCCCTCTTTAACACATCATTTCACTTTTCCTTTCTTATTTTAGAAGGGAAAAACAAGCGAAATTCCATCGAAGGCTAAAATGACTTCGTCCAGACTTTGAAAAGAGAACTTTTTTTTTTTTTTTTCCCAGCACATGGACTGAAAGTGCAGCTGATTTGTGAATTTTTCTCCTGAAATAAGTGATGTATAAATTAATTTCATGGCCTTTAGTGGGGCTGAGAGTGGAGGAAAAAAGAAGAAAAGAAAAAAAAAAACAAAAAAAAAGTGTACAATTTCAATAAAATACTTTTATGAACCAGACTCATTGTGATTTCTGTCCTTAACATAAATGACAAATTTTTCCCTCAAACACATTAAATGTACACTTTTAAGTTAAATTTATTGAATACTCAATTGAATATAATCTTAATTTCATAACCTGTAACCTTATGAGGGGGGAAAAAATAAAGAATACTTTTTTGGACTCCGATATTTCCACAACATTTTAATCTCTTTCACATTTATTAAAAAAAAAAAAAAAAATCAAAAGTGATGCAAAGGAACTTAAATGGTAAAAAGAACACAATATAAAGTGAAAACTCTCTTTACACACATGTGTAGGAAGTCTTTATGCAGAGCGAGTGTGTATATATATATGTGTGTGTGTGTGTGCGTGTGCGTGCTTGTGTCTCACGCTTTGGCTCCTCCTTCTTTCTTGACCTTGAGGAACTCTGCCATGTTGGAGAAATATTTCTGGTTGGCTTCAGCCACCTTCTTCTCTGCAGCCTGCGGATTGACGATCTCCAAACCCTGCAGGGGAAAAAATGAATAAACAAACGAACCACACAGGTTCTCTACGGCTGCATCCAATATCGATAGAGTCCACTATTTACTACCAAGAGGTTTGGATTACAGCTCAATCAAGAAGTGTGTTAGAGTAACACACATCGTCTACTACATGGCTGCTTCCCAAATTGCATAAAAGATCTAAAGTACTAGTTATCTAAATCAACCAGCTAATCAGGTAACATCTAGTAACCGGCTTTTATTTCCGAACGCGTCTCAAATTGCAAGGAGTTAAAAGAACGCTACACTTTACTACCGTGTAAACTACAACGGTGGACGAACTGGACACGCTCCTTAGTATGGTAATATGCGGTTTGGGACACAGCCCTACTGTATTAACTACACACCAACTAAAACCTCTACTGAAGTGTTTGATGATGTCATCATGCAGTACACCAAGTAACCACTCAAACTTTACATTAGTTATCAGATCATGGATGGAAACGTGACCTGTGTGTGTGTGTGCACGTGTGCATACCTGTAATGGAGTGAATGCCACACTGGAGCTCGTTCCTGAAGATCTGTCTCTGACGGTGGACTTCCCGCCGTATGTCATGCTCTGCTTCTGCAACGTCCGCTACACACACACACACATTATTGTGTTGACTGAAAAACACTGAAAACACTGTTGCTAGGCAACTGGGAAAATATAGCTAGGCTTTAAAATGATAGTTGGTGCTATACAAAAAAATAAAAATAAAAAAAGCTTTCATCATTATTTCTGTATTAACAGGTACGTGTTCAGAATCAGCATGTTGGGGTAGTTAGTGTGTGTGTGTAATGCGTTATCGTACCTGCAGGGATTTGGAGATGCGAGCTTTCGTGGCATCGTTAACCTGCGCCTGCCTCACTCTGCCGCTGCCCGATTTACCCAGCTGGCCCAAGCTGAAGCCCAGATCCTCCTGATATGCGTCGTCTTCGATCTGAGACACACATCATTACACAGCAAAGTCACAAAGCGGAGCCTGACTGTGAGCATAATGTGAACTAAATTTGTTAATGTTATATTATACAGATAACAGGTCTTACTTATCAAGCCAGCTACAAACAAATCTATTCGTAGGACTATTTACACAATTCATGTGATATTCGTGAAAATCTGGTTAGTTCGGTGTCTAATATAATTGTAGTGTGTCTATGATGTTAGTATATCTGATGTGCAAGTAAGTGTGTGTCTATAGTCTTAGTGTGGGGTATATTTACACACAACTTAATTACTGATATTAAAATAAATATTTTATATATATATATATATATATATATTTTTTTAAATGGCCCCCGTGTGCGAGCGAGAGTATTGTACCTCAGCGAATGTCATTCTGTTTGCATGTTTTCTGATCTCTGTGAGTCCCAAACGCTCCTTCATCTTACGATACCTGAAAACAAACGAAGTGTCTGTGATTGACGCCGCATCCGGATGCATGCTCACATGAGCACTTGCACTCACACACTCACCTCCTGCCTCCTCTCTTCGTCCTCGAAGCGTCGAGCGGGGCGGGGAGAGGCTTCACCTGTTTGACGGGCGGCGGCTCCTGCCATTTATCAAATTTACGCTCAATCTCCTCCTTCAGTTCATAACCGACCTACACACACACACACACACACACACACACACACACACACACATACACACACATACACACACATACACACACACACACACACACACCAATTTCAACAGAATGTTCAAGTGAGCTACTGTGAGTGCAGTGTGTGTGTGTGTGTGTGTGTGTGTGTGTGTATGTGTGTGTGTGTGCGCGCCCCACCTTGCCATCTATACTCTCGTGAAAACTGTCCACACGGGCTGCAAGCGTGCACTTGGCTGAGACCTGACGTGCCGCCTTCCTCCTCAGATCCTACACACACGCACATGATTATTTGATTATAACATAAAACATATAAAAGGTTATTGGAGAGTCACAAGTATGAATAATTCATTTGGGACACAACCAACACGGTTACCGATTTGGGACAGACTCTGTCAAGATCTGATATAGGCCTGTCTCTCTCTCTGTGTGTGTGTGTGTGTGTGTGTGTGTGTGTGTGTGTGAGCGCGCACTAACTGGAGGGAGGGACTGAACGACGTCACAGTGGTAGATGTAGCCTGTGTGAGGGAGCAGTGACGTGCTGCTGAACCCGGACAGCGTTCTCCTCTGCGCTCCCAGCAGCATCAAGTTACACGCCGGCATCTTTGACAGGTTCGTCAGGCCGCCAGCGATTCCTGTTAAATAAAACACATTTTTTTAAAAATGTAAAAAATAAAAAAATAATAATACAATTAAGCTATAATCGGAGACGTCTAAACCCCCACCTACCCATGATCTTGGCGGCCGTCGAGGCTCCTACGATGATGGACAGATTAGGAGCGATGAAGGACATCCTTGACTCAACGTATTCGTAGATCCTGTGTTTTGATTGGTTGAGCTCGAGGGCCATGTCGCATGCCTCCTCCAGTCGCTGCAGCTCGTCCTCTGCCAGGAGTGTACTGGAAACAACAACAAAAGGAAAACAATCAAGTTAATCAAAATCAAGAGATTTCAAACAATCAATAGTTTGTTAAATATGTGTGTGTGTGTCTGTGCTCACCCCTGTGTGGTGGAGGCGGTAACACTGACCACCATGATGGTGGCGTTGGTCAGAATCTGCTGCAGCGTTTCATTGTTCTTACACTTGTCCAGGTTGTTTCCCAGCTCCTACACACACACACACACACACACACACACACACACACACACACACACACACACCATTTTACATTCCACCAATATCATGATCTAAACAATTTGAGACAGAGCCATTGTAGATTTTATTTATTTATTTATTTTAAAGGTTGACCTTGACAGTCCTGATGTAATCCAGTGTGTTCGGCACCAGCGACTCCAGCTCCGGGAATCTCTTTGAGTATTTATCACGCACAAACTTATGAATAATATCTAAAAAAACAACAACAAACAAACAAACAAATATGTATTAGTAGTCGTCTTTATTTATAAATCATATCTGTCCTATCCTATTTTCCTGGGCTGTGTTCCGATAAATGTCCAGTAAGAGGTCATTTAAGACACAGCGCCCAACTTCCTAGCTAAGTGCACTAGACTAGTGAGTGGGACTTGTTTATGCGGAGGTAAGGAGGAGACTGAACTGAGACTCGAGGCGACCCGAGGTGAGAAAACACAGCAGCGTTGGACAGTATTAGGAAACTCACTCAGTTCATTATCGATCTCCACTGTGAGGTTATTAGCAGCGACGATGAGACGATACTCCGGATCGGCCTCCACTGGCCCCGAAACTGTGAGAGAAAACAGATCGGAGCGAGAGATCAATCACACAATACACAGGTGTTATGTCACGTCAGTCTCAACACCAGACTGATCTCACTATACACTCACTGTTACGAGGAATCGTCCACTTACCGTCTGTGTTTTTGCGTGGATTCCCAACATACTGCGCAATCTTATCCATGATTTCAGCAAACTAAACACACACACACACACACACACACACACACACACACACACACACACACACACACAGGTTAACAAAACTCTTCTCGTGCAACTGGATTAGTAAACCAACTGTAAACCTGTCACTCTGTGTGTGTATCGAGTGGTCAGGTCACTATAGCTGTCTGTCCACCTCCCCGCCTGTGTCTGTCTATTCGTCTGAACACCTCCCTCCCTCCCTCCCTGTCTGTCTGCCCACCACCTTCCCTCCCTCCCTGTCTGTCTGCCCACCTCCCTCCCTGTCTGTCTGTCTGTCTGTCCGCCCACCACCCTCCCTGCCTGCCTGTCCGTCTGTCCCCCCCCGCCCGTCTGTCTGTCTTTCCATCTGTCCATCCATCCGTCTTCCCACTGCTCCACCTACCTGTTTAGTCATCCCTCCACCTCCCATCTGTCCGTTTTTCCCACTACCTTCCTGTCTATCTGTGCCTCCTCCTGCTGGTCCATCCCTCAGTCCACCCACCTGTCTGTCCATCCCTGACAGGTGCCTACCTCCTGCCTCTCTGTCCTTCACCCTAACCTGAGCTATTACAGAGGAGAAACTGAGTCGTGTTGACATGTCACATTCACCGATTTGCTGTTGCGCAGTTTTGCTATAGAGGTCACACACTCCGTGCTGCTGTAATCCGTCTCCATCTCCTCTGGAATGTCCTCCAGTCCTCCATGTCCCACTCCGTTTGCAGTTTCTCCATCGATCTGATCTTCTTCTCCACCAGTATACAGTCCGTCCTCTCCTTCCTCTCTAGCTTCCTCCAAATCAGCCAAGAGCTCATCGGCTAAAGACATCTGCAAAAACAAGGGAGGAAATGTTTGTTACACCGTAAAGCCAAGCTCAAGTCTACAAACTTCGAAAACAGACGCAACAATAACAGGACAAAATAAATAAATAAATAAATAGATAGATACATGTGACGTCACTTACATAAAATATATTTTACTTATAGCTAGTTAAATCTAAAGAAATGACTTTACATAAGAAGCTACGTTAAACAAAATGAAGTTGTCATGGCAACATTAGCTCGCTGAACATCAAATGGGAATTAATCAGCTAACTCAGTCGGCTAGCTGATTAATTCGCTTCGTGGGAAGAAAATTGAGTTTTATTTGAATGAATAATTAATTCTGGTAAACTTACCTCGTAAAGCTGTCTCTAATCTCTCGGATATATGCGAAAGCGTCCAAATAATAACAAAAACTAAATGTTTAAATAAGGAAATACAGCAACAATCACTCGCAAACAAACGTTATAACAGCGCTGTAACCGTCGCACAGGAAATGCGTCACTTATAGCGCAGCCAACCACAGTCTTCTGGGAAATGATGTTTTTAACCAAAATATACACGTTACAGTACGTATAACACTTTAATCACGACTTAAGGATTACATTGAATCGATTTTTTAAAAAAGCGAAATTCAAATTTAAAAAAAAAAAAAAAAAAATCCAAACACACCAGGTTTTTTATAAGCCAATACAATTTATTTTTCATCAAACAGTTCGTTAAATGTTTCACAGTTTCTTTTTTTTTTTTCCTCCCCAGAATAATCCTTAAGAAACCTCGCGATGAAACAGTTGCTGAAATCCATTTTTACAAATGAGCTGGTTTTTACTTCTGACACATTTATCAAATTAAATATGAATCGGCGTGTCGCTAACTAACGGCCGTGGTTTTTTTGTTTGTTTTTTTTTTTTTTTTTTTTTTTTTGACGATTTCGCTTTTTTTTAAATTGCTTTTAAACATAAAGGATGTAAAGAACGTGTCCGACACGGTTCAAAATAACATTTACAAACAGACGCACTAATGTGAGAAATCGATACAGACTAACATCTAGGTAAATAATAAAAAATATTGCGAAGCTTATGGAGGCGGAATAATCTGGCTTTTGACGCATGTAGCACCTGATTAAAATAATGCATAACATCCGAGACAAAGTAAATGTGCAATGGTTTTCTTTTTTTAGTTGAATAAATAAATAAACAAATAAATAATCAAGTAAATAAATAACTTTTCACAATTAAAACACTGTATAAAACATAACTCAGACAGTTGGTAGCAGTATTTTTTTTTCTTCTTGCGTGCAATCAAAGAATAAAGTTGAAATAAATCCTAAAATGAGTTTGTACACCGTCGTAATGTCACTATTCATTTGTACAAAGACTAAAAGAGCACTGCACTGTTAAGATACAGAGGCTTCGGGTTCGCCTCGACTGCAACGGGAACAAATTTACATTTACTGTTAGGCATGTGCCGATCATCGGGTCTACGGTATATCGTGATGTTTAACGCTAATGATGTTAACCTGGACGCTTCCGGAATACCGTTAAAGTTTCATTTCATATCCACACACTAATGTCGTAGTAGATGTCATCTGTCATCTGTACAGTCTTCTCTGATCGGTGTTTTATATCATGTCCTGATATAGTTAACATGGTAAATCAAATTTTTTTTTAAAAAACCATCCATCTGAAAAAAAAACAAAAAACAAAAGAAATATGGATCTATTATGTTTCACAGTGGGAAAAACTGAAGTGCGACAATATGGCGATAATATCGTAACCTGTGATGTCAGCACACACCTAACACTTCTCTATTTAAGCTCACAGATAGACAGGTACTGGTCGAAGAAAGTGCTTCCCCTTCTGAATACAGAATACAAATGTACTTTAAGAAGCCATGAAAATAGAGCAGTGAAGCTGGTACAACTGTAACGAGACTCCTATTGCATAGCCGTGAACTCCGTTTCAGATTAGACACAAGTTCCTGAATTTTTTTTTTCTTCTCCAGCCTCGGAAAAAAACAAGAGTCTGAGTTTAAAAAAATAACCTCCAGGTGACGAGCATCACTCCAGAGCGCTACATATTTCCTTAGGGTGTGTGCGTGCGTGTGTGTGCGTGCGTGTGTGTGTGTGCATCAGAGGGTGTCAGACTAAATGAGGGTCATCAGCGGGACTGACGGTGAAGCGCGATGATGTTGACGTTGCTGATGAGCTCGGCGCTGATTTCGACTTTGCGTGCTCTTTGTTCTTGCTGGCTTTGTGCCCGCTTGCTCCTGCTGGGGGAAAAAAAAAAATTTAATTTTCCTCACAAAACCTGCATATTTATTTTATTATGTGGACTGCAGTTAATTAAACAACACAGGAAGTAAAGAGGGTGGTCTAAAAATCGCACTAACATCCCTTTTTCTATGTACAATACAATACAATTAGTGACACACAGAAAACGTACCACACTGAAAAGCAAAACCTTCATTGCTCTTTCGCTGCTCCATCTCTTCAGTGAGAAACAATTCGCATCAGAATTAAACGCTGACTGCTTGTCAGAGATGAATGTAATTCCCCCTCTGAACCGCATTTCACTTTTATCGGTGCATTGCGGACGTGCTACACTGAAATGCAACCATGCTGAAGTGATTAAACACTGCTGAATATACTAACCGTGTCCATCGAAGTGGGCAGGCTTTCCGGTAGGAGACGGACTTGTAGGGGCGGAGCTGGAACTCAGCTCATTGGTTGGCGTTTCCTGTAAAAACATTGACAGGTGATTGGCCAACGAATCCAGATCTACGCACACTGATAGATATTTAGGAGCGCGTTCGGCAGTCTACCTGATCAAACAGATAGACGGTGACATCGTCAAAAAAGGACACGTTCCTCCCATGGTCGCGGTTTTCTTTGTCGACGGGTTCCTTCGGCGATTTCAGCAAACTCCGCAGCCCTACTCGCTTGTGAACGTCAGTCTCCGTGACAACGATGACCTTCCTAGAGACCTCGTCCTCCTGCTCTTCGTCCTCCTCGTCCTCTTCGGGATCGCTTCCTGTCGAGAAGCCCCTTCTCCGGCCGATTCTGTTTTCCCCTCCTTCCCAGAATCCTTTGGAACCAGGAGAGAGAGGAAGCGAGAGAGGCAATGGGGGGAGAGAGAGGGAGAGGCGGGCCAGTTTAGCTGGAAAAGAGGATGATGATGTGATAACAGAAGAAGAGGAGACGTGTGAGTGTACGAAAGAGGTAAAATGGAAGTAACTGCTGAAGTGGAATTCCATGTTTTTTTTCTCGTCAAGAACAATCTGGCAACCTCGGAGGCCTTAACTAAACGTTCAGGTAATTTTCATAAGCTGAACGAAGAGCCCAGAAAATTGACTTTCCCAGTATAAATATTAATGTAACTTTTGTACCCGAGTTGCTGACTCTGAATACAGCCCATTAAATGGAACTATAAATGGATAAAATCATGACATGCCTTTCTTTAATAAATAAGGATGTATTAGTGTTGACAAATTGCTGTGGTATATAAGAAATACTCCATGGTGTGCTATTATTAGGAAAATATTCAACTTCGGGGAGGTCGAGTAACAGCCACACTGTTGATCATTTTCTTATAACAGCATGCCCCGAAGTGTTTTATTCCTTACAAGTCCAACATGGTTCCCGCCACATCGTTACAGTGTTTATGGAGTCTAGACTATTAGCGTCTGTGTGATATCACTGAAGAGCTGGATGTTTTTGGGTGAGACAACCGAGATGTCCATTATGCTTTGGCTGCATTATCTGGTACGTAATAGAAGTACCTTTCATAGCTTGGTTAGCGGCAGGTGGATCAGGTATGACTTCGGCCTTCTCCATCATTTTCTGTGTCCCCAAAACTGGGCTACGTGGGACTGCTTCATCTTTACTGCGGAGACAAATCAAACCACGGAAATATGTTCATTAAAAAAATTGGATTGCACGACAGCTTTGGAGGAAGATGGTGTGGAGAAAACTGCAACAGTAATTTATATTTACATGAACTATAATCGTAGGACACAGACATCAGAACTTTTCATTCAATGTTAGAAGAGGTGGTTAATATATAGCGGTACATTTAGGACTGCAGGATTTTACACTTTAAAATGATTAAAGGTATAAAGGTGATTCGCAAGCTTCAGTGCACACATGTACACGACAAACCTCTCAGTTCCCATAGAGGCTTTGTCGTTGGCAACGTCACTGGCAGCACCGGCGCTGGTTTCTGCCCAAGGATGCAGAATCACGCTGTCAGTAATGGTAGATCCCCATAGTACGTTGGTTTGAACATTCTCACTGAGGGAGTACTGCAGTTTTTCTTCACAGACCTTAAAAAAAAGTGTGAAGAGTGCAAGAACAAAATGCTTGTATGTAATGTAGTCAAATTATAGCATCCATGTCACTAAATCCATTCAAAGCCAGCATGATGGCATGCCTTACCTGCATCATCAGCCCATTTTTAGCTGGCATTTGCGACAGCAATCGCTGACCTTTGGCGCCATCGCTTAACTGACATGGCAAAATTGCAGGTGAGATGTTAACTCCCTCCTTCTTTTCCAGTAAACGTTCATTTTCTTCTAAGCAATTTGCAATTCGTCCAATCTGCAATTCGTCCACGGAAATGTCCGAGATTCCGTGAACCTCCTCGCTCGGCTCAACTCTTGTCTTGCCGTCCGAAATCCCAGAGTTCTCTTGGTCGTTCTTGGCGCTTGGCAAAGCCTGATGATTCTTCTTCAAGGATTCTAGTAGTTCTAGGTTTCCTAGCAAGAGGTCTCCTAGAATATCTTCATCTCCTGAAATGCAGCACAACTTCTCCAGCTTTTCGAAATCCTCCAGAGGCTCCTCATCCAAATCCTTCCACTCTGAGATGAGCAATTCCGGGATGGAGTTCAAGGAGCTCTGAGAGATCACTGAGGGAGACTCGCTATTCCTCATTTCATCCTCATTTATGCAATCGGATACCAGGTGGGTCTGATTTTCAGCAATCAGTGACGGTTTTTGTCCCAAATTTGCAGTAATTCCTTTGTTGTGGGTGCTGGTTGAGCATTCAGCTGTGGATAGGTTAAAGGAATCGGCATCGTCAGAGAAGACCAGTAGACTTTCATGGTCTGTGACGTCTATCCAGGGTTGATCAGCTGGACCAGACTTGATCTCTATATGGTGCACCGTGTTTGGGAAATTGTTTTGGCCTTGGCAATCACTCACTTCTGCATGCTGGGAAGCGTCACGGTCCGAGATATCCATAGACATTAAGGCAGGAGAGCAGCACTGAACGTTGCCGCTGTGGATTGTGCAAGGTTCGGCTTCAGCGTTAACGGTGAGAATGGGACAAGACGGAGAATCTGATCTGTCTTTTTCAAGAAATATATCCTCGCCTGTCTCCCTGTTTGATGTTTGGCAGTGATTACTTTCAACATCCGGGCTGAAGTATGCGTCTTGCTGTGCTGAAGATAAGTGAGGTTTAATAACGATATTATTTGTGGCCTGGATCTCATCAGTTTCAGACGTTGCCATGACCCAGTTATTGTTGTGATTGGTATGAGATTCAGTCTGTATCTTCATGCCTTCATACCTTCCCGATTCAGCATAACGGTGTTCTCTTTCTCCAACCTCGTTCTTAACGTCAAGGATGTCCTGTGGTCTGCTGAAGATCTGGTTTCCTTCACCTCCCGGAAATTCATCTTCTGCTTCATTTTGGATGTACACCTTGCAATCACTGGAGCTTCTCCTTCCAACACCATTACAGTGAGTGAGATGCTCTTGCTCTGGGTTCTCCAGATTATCCACTTCCACTTTTAAGTTCACATCATTTTCTGGTTCTCCGTTTTCCACGTCAGGCTTCTCCTTGTTTTCTTCCCGGTGAACGTCCGTCCTCTGTTGAGTTTCAAGAGCTTCCGCGGCCCAACTGGAAAATGTAGGTTGATGTTCTTGATGTTTTTGCTTTTCGTCAGTCCAAGTACTTTCATGTGTCTCCATAATGGTGGGATGAGGCTCACTCTTTGCTAATTCATCATTTTCTGTTTCCCAGAATTCAGGGCTCGTGCCAAATATCTTGTCCTCTGTGCACTTTTGTCCTAAACATGGAAAGAATTCTGACGCTAGTTCTTTTTCAGATCTCTTAGCTGATGCTGATTGGTCGTTTCCAGCCGATGCCCACTGGTCGTTTTCAGTTGATGCCCACTGGTCATTTTCAGCTGATGGCCACTGGTCATTTTTACCGGATACCCAGTGGGCATTTTCATCAGGTGCCCTCCTGTCATTTTCAGTGAATACCCATGTGTTATTTTCAGGTGATGCCCACTGGTCATTTTCAGCTGATGCCCACTGGTCATTTTCTACTTTCCAGATTGGACAATCCTCTTGCTGGAGTCGATGACAAATAACTGCTTCCTTCAGAGATCTGTTTATGGAACCAGGTTCTTCAAGAGCCTTCCATAATTCCTCTGCTTTCACATTTAGTTCCTTTGAGGCATCCTCCCCAAAGTCATCAAAACATTCCTTTTGAGAAAGGTCTCTCAGGCCTTCCTGCTTCATAATGTTCAGCGATTTCTTTGTTGTGAAGCAAAGCTCAGCTTCAGTTAACTGGCTTTCGGCTTCTGACCTTGCCTCTGCTTGCTCTTCCATTTCTTCTGTAAAAGTAAGGTTTCTCAAGCCCAATTCGTTGGCATCACTGTCTTGTATATCCAGTGCATGCTTTCCTGACCCAAGTGCTTCCTTCTGAATTTTTTCGCCTTTTGAAGCGTACGTCAATTCATAGGCATTTGTTTTCAAATAAGCCTGAGTTTCAAAAAGTTCCTCCACAAAGTTTGGCTTGTAGACCTTTTCTACAGGTTGTACTATTGTTTTGGAGAGCAATTCCATGTTCTGAACCTCTTTTTCCTCACTTAAATCAGTGACAGAAGATATTTGAAAAGTAGACATGGAAGTATCAGTGCATGGGAATGCTTTTAGTGGGGGATCCTGAATAGCACAAAACAACTTGTCAATAGCATTGGTTTCGGTTTTTGAGACCTCAGAAGTCTCAAACCCTGAAAGCAAGTTACCATCACTATCATATTTAGGACTCATTTCAGTAATGCTTTTCACTGAATCCACTATGGCATCAAATATTTTACCCGCTTTGCCATCCTGAACATCGTCCTCCGCCTCAGTCTTTTCTTCAATTCCCATCAGTGTTCCTCTCTCGCCTGCTCGACCACTGCTTGGACGAGAAGAACCCAATCCATCAGAACCTCTTCTGGGCAAACCTTCCCCACCATCCCAGTCACTGTCTGAAAAGTATGCAGAATCTCGATAGGGGGTTTCAGTACCCAAGATCCTCCACCCAGTGCCACTGCCAGTAACCCATGGGTCTCCAGGGGTGAGGCAGTCCATAGAGCTAGAGGTAAGAGGTGACATTGTTGAGTCTGTGGGTGTAATAGTTGACAGGGATTGTTCAGAGTTTGGTTCCCTTGCAAAGGACAGTGGTAACACATCAGTGCTTTCTTCAACAAGAGATAACATAGAGTCTGTTGTACTGATACCCTCTTTTAGGGGGTCTACTTCTTTAGCATAGTGTCTGGTGCTTATATTGAAATCTGCGTCAGTCAGAGTAGCTTGCTCACTGCAGGTAAACAATGTCTCCTTTTGGGAGACCTGAGGGGAGTCTTGGCTTTTACAACTTTGAATAACTTGCCCACAGTCTTGTTCAGTTGTGGAGGCAATGGTATCTGATAAACTGGCAGGATCAGGAATATCTACATACGTACACTCTTTTACACCAAGGACTTGTTCTGAACTTTCAAATGAACCATCTTTTGCTTCTGTTCTGAACACCAGTGGATCCTGCACATGGATTCCGTCCACAACCTTACCGACGCTCTCAGTTTTACCAGTTAAGATACTCCTATCGCTAGCTTCTGTTACATCCTTACTTGTGATATCCTGTGACAAACACTGAACTCTGGGCTGTCTCGGCAGTTCTAAGCTAACATCACGGAGAAGTTCTTCCTTTTCACTGTCGATCAGCTCGGCATCTGTTCTCTCTGTTACCACAGGAGATGTCTGGTCCATTAAAAGCCCTGTTTTAGGCAGGATGCCTGAAGGAACAAAGTCAGAAGGGCTTTGGGGTTTTGAATCTGATTCTTCTTTGGCTGGATGAGCATAAGTGGATAAATTTGGCTCTTTTTTGAGGCTTTGTAGTTCTGATGCTATTTGCAGAACAGGCATTTCTGGACGGACTGCAACTTTTATTTCACTTCTTTTAGCTCTCTTGGTAACTTGGGCATAAATGGCCTCTTTTGTATCGCTTAAAGGCGTAGCTAATGATTCCAATTTTATCGTTGGTGAGGATGTTGGGTCAATGCATACGGACTCGTATTCGGGTGATATTGCTACAGGTGATGGACTTTCTTCCTGTATGCTTTGTCCTGTTATTATCTCAGTGAGAAACGTCTCAGCTGAATGGATCTCTTTTAAAAACTCCTCTCTGGTCATGTCTTCTTTCTTTGACTGCATGTCCTCAGACAGTAGAGATTGAGATCTCTTCATTCCTTGTGTAAAAGCATCTTCTGTTTCAGCATATGTGGACAAGTCTTCGGGACGTGCATAGGGGAAGGGTGTGGTCCCAAAGCGGGATACTGGGATGCCCCCATCGCCATCGTATACGTCTTCACAATCTGACATTGCGGTGTCAATCTCAGTGAGGAACAAGTCTCTCTTTTTAATACCATCATCTTCTGTGGTTTCATCAGAAGCCCATGCTTTTGTGGCTGAGTCGAGTTCGGTGAGGAGGGATTGAGAGCGCCGCATCCCTTTAAATCCACTGTCCTTGTCATTATCCCTGCCCCACGAGGTTTCCCCCACGCTGGAATCCAAAGGTTCGTTGGAGATTTCAGTCAGGAACAGGTGTATGGGTGACTTCCTAGCAGCTGCAACTCGCTCACGATGCATCTCTGCATCCTCCTCCTTCCAGAGAGCTGGAAGAATTGTGTCGAGACGCGATTGGGTTCGTTTCATTCCTCTGGAGAACAGTTCCGCTGTAGCAGGATCTGGGTCATCAACCAAGCTGATGTGTTCAATGATGGTACCGCTGCTGAGTCTACTTGGAGAAACAAAGGGGGAATTATAGTCATCTTCGGAGTATGTCGTGCTGGAGGAAGACTTTCTCTCAATTCCTGGAAACATTTTGGAATAGGGTGATTCTCTACCTTCCGGGGACTCGTCCTTCATGTAGGTTGAGTTGTGCAATGACTGCGAACACGTCATGCTCATGTCAGCAGTCCGCTTCTCAGAATAGTCACAGCTTAATGGGTCTCTTTCTAAGTGCACCGCAGGATTGTTATTTCTGGGGAATGTTTCGCCTGCATAACTGTGGAAAGGATCCTTTTGGGGTCTGTAGTGAGGAGGGAGGGGTGGAGGGCAACTCTGAGGTGGAGGAAATATGGACTGTCCAGCTGAGGATGGAGGGATGGATGGAGAATGTGACGGAGATGGAGGCAGCCTCTGGTGTGTCCGATTGAAACCCAAATGATCAAAGTTGGCTTTTGAGCTTGAACAGCTGCTCATAAACAAGGAATCTGAAGTCTCTGATTTGCTAATGGGATAAGAGGGTGCAGGGTAGTGACCTAGGCCATATGACCGGGTGTATATAGGTGGAGGTACAGGAAGGGGCCGAGAGAGCAGATTGCTGCCTGAAGACATGGACATTGAGCGCGGTTTTGGTGGAAGGATTGGTACTTGGGAATTTACAGAGCCAGAGCGTCTCAGGTTTGGGCCTCTTTTAACATCTCCGATGTCCACTACTGCATAATCGGTCACTCTGTTACAACTTTCTTTACTAAACTCAACCAGACCTGTGTTTGGCACCAGGACTTGGACTTCACTGGACCTCACAGTCTGGAGTGTCTGAGAGGCACCTTGTCCAACGTTGTTTTGGTAAGTAGGCTTTCCCCTACAGAGCATCCCACTAGGAATCTCAACTAACTCCAAATCACCGGGACTAGCTGAATCTGTTCTCAATGAAGATGACTTCCCTTTAAGATTAGTGGATTTGTCCTGTGGAGCGTGTTCCTCCAAGCGAATGTAGTACTCGCTGGCTAACGAAGGGCTACGCGCGCTAATCACAGGCACGACTGTAGGCGTGTCCAAAGACTGCCGATGACCAGAGATGGGCGTTGGTATTGGCTGAGGAGGAGGAAGTGGTTTATAACCCCTCCTACCATGTGCTTTTTCCCAAAAATATTCAAAATTCAATCCTTTGCTAGTCTCAGTGACTGTCAGGATGTCATCAAGCTCATGTGACGAAGGAGGAATCGAATTCACGGGATCCAGAAGAGGGAAGGAGTTACCGTCCTCTCTGCTGTATCCTCTATCTTTCTGTCGTCCACCTGCAGCTGACTGAAAAGCACTGGGACGAAGTGAGTCCCATCGCCTTTCGAACGACTCTTCGCTTTCTCCTCTCCTCCGTCGGCCGTGTGCTTCCTCGTACTCGTCTTCGTCCTCATCCTCTGCCACACTCCTCCTGCTCGTTCCTTGTTCCACGGCCAGGAGAGAGGAAAGGAGGATGAAGATTTCGTTGACTGTTGGACGCTGGGGAGGTGGAAGCCAGCACGACTGCATGACCTCATACCTAAAAACAGACAAACCGATGTAAATTAACATGTATTTAAAAACATTGTTGTTTTTGTCCTCCTTCACTGTGCAGTTATGACCAAAGCCATTTAACCCCTTATGTCCTGTTTGTTTTTGTTTTAAATGTTACAGCATTGTTAAATTGGGAATATAGCAGAAGGATTCATCATTAATGAAAGAGAACAGTGAAACTGACCAGTAGTCGGCATGGGAGAGTTTGAGGCGGGGCTGAGCCAGCGTGATCTGTCTCTCCTTAATGACAAAAGTGAGAACTTCTTCATCACTTAAGTGGCGATGTGGCTGTGCGCCGAATTCGAACAGCTCCCAAATCACCACGCCTAAGGACCTGTCAATCAAAAACATGCAGCGTTCAGGTTAAAGTGTCACTAGAGACTTTTAATGTAGAACGTGAGATCAAGATCCAGGTATACTGATGCGTAATTGGGGCGTCTTGTTGTGATTGGTTTATTATAATGAAAAATCTATAAATGGTATAAATTCGTCCACTGAACTCATCAGTAATTCCAGAAGAAAAGAAAAAAATATTCAACCAACAGCAGTCAACTGACACTCGAAAAAGCTAGGAATAATATGAGCTACAGTCTCTTAACTGTACACAAACGATACGGACTTTCAAGGTTAGCGTGTCTAATAAATGGGGCAATAAGTGGATGCAGTGTTTAAAACCCTAGTAACGCTGCTGAGCCTGAAACAATTCTTTCAAGTGTTACATCCATGTCGGTGTTACAGTTGTGCTAAGAATGGCACGCAACCAAATAATATCAGTTCAGCATTAGTCCTATAGTGGTACAAATAGTGGTACTTACCACACGTTGCTGGTCTTCGTCTGGTCTGTAACCACTAATTCTCCTCTAAACTCCTCCAGCAGCTCTGGAGCGATCCAGCGCAGAGGAATCCACAGCTTATCCGGCGTTAAATAATAGTCCTCCTGTTTGAATCAGAAAAAAACCAGGGACATTGGGCATATTTGGTCACTATTATTATTATGATTTGGTCATCAGATTTGGCCTCTAGTGCGATTGGTTCTACCTGTTTCTTGTTTCTATCTTACTGATTTGAACTCTCTGTTTTCCTGCTCTTTTTCCTTGTCCTTTCAGTAATTGTAAGCTGTTCTGGAGACTGTGTTCGTCCACCTGCTAAGCTGGTCCATCCTAGCCTCATAGACACTCGCTACAAAGGTCCAACAGTGTCTTTTGGTTCCTCAAGCATAATCATAGTCTAGTTCTAAGTTTTACCCCTAATTTTTTATATCGTTGGTTGCACTGTAAAGTATCTATTCTGGAGTTGACGCTAGCCTGAGCTCTTGGCATTGTGAGCCGTGATATGGGTTCATATCTTAACAATAATCCTAGAAAAAGCCTTAATAAAAGTCTTTCCAGCTACATTCGGACCCAGCTTCACTGAAAAAAAAGTTGTCCTGCAGTACCTTATAGTGGTTGTGTGAGAGGCCGTAATCTCCGATCCGGACTGTCAGGTCTGAAGTAAGCAGGCAGTTCCTCAGCGCCAGATCGCTATAGAAAACAGAGGTGAAATGTAAATCCTAAACCTTACTGTAATGCTCCTTAGCAAAATCATGAGTTCATTATAAATCATCAATAAAATCAACAATATTGTCTGAACTGTGTCCCTTGCAAGCTACAGTGTACTGCATAATATAAACACAATGTTAGAAATGATAACAAAAACATGAAACATCCTCTATAATGTGATGTTCCTTAGCTTCCGAGAGTCACCCTGACAATCCTGCAATAGTCGGATATGTCAAACGAATGTTTCAGGCATGAAAGTAGTCCAGGGACTCAGTGATTGGCAGGAGACAGAGCCAATCAGCACACAGACAGTCTTTGGGCGCCTTTGGGCTTCATTCACGCTCACCTGTGTATGTAGTTGTTCTCATGAAGGTGTAAAAGACCTGACGTAATCTCATACGCCATTCGTTGCAAGGTCAAAAGGTCGCGGTTCAAAAGGTCAGGGGTCATACCGTCCGACTTCCTCTGAGCTCTCAAATACCGCTTGAGATCGCCCTGGAAGCAAGAGGTATTTAAAAAAAAAATTATTTGTGCACAACACATGGTTTGTGGATAGTACTAAAGACTCGAAGAGACATCTAGAGCACAACAGCTCTTCATCAAAGTTACATTAAAAATTTTCTGCATCTGCAGTTATATTTTACATTAAGTAAGACCTTTTATAGTTACGTTTTAGAATGTAAGAGCTCAGCAACATTTGTACAGTGTGTTATAATTGTCTGAGAGATAGATAGAAACTTCACTCTCACCAGCTGGCAGAACTCCATAACCAGCAGATAAGGAATGCTCTCACTGCACTGACCCAAACACTGCAGGATGTTTGGGTGGTGGAGACTCCTGTGGTTATGCAGGATAGAGATAGAGAAGGAGAGAGGGAGAGAGAGAGAGAGAGAGGGAGAGGGAGTGGGAGAGAGAGAGAGAGAGAGAGAGAGATGTTACTGAAGCTGGGAAGGACAAAGACTAAGCATGGAACACAATGTCTCATGCAATCTTTGTTGGTTTCGTTTCTTTTTTTAGACCTCTTTTTTCTCCTTTCATTCTAGGAATATACATATTATATATACAGTGCACTTATATGTACAGTGCATATTCAAAATCACATATTCATATATAAATGATTATATAAGCGATGGTTACACTCTCAGCGATGTGAGAGAGAGAGAGAGAGAGAGAGTAAAAGAGAGAGAGAGAGAATGTGTATAGTATATAGGTCAGTTATGCTGAGTGTTCAATAACCCAGATAAAACAATAATGCACTTGATGCATCTCATACATCCATACAGCACTGCATACAGTTTCGCATTATCATCGAGTAATCATATAATAATTGACATATGATAAGGTGTTGTGTCAAAATAAGCCATCATGAGGATCACAACACATGACTACTGTACACCACACCTGGTCTCCCAAGAGTTATCGAATAACCATGAGTACTTACGGTTCAGAGAAAACAAACAAAAAGACATGGGAATGATGTTCAGCAAAAGAAAGTGGGGGAATTTTTTTTATAGTAAATATTGTATAAAAATATTTTAGTCAGTTCAGTCAGCTTATATACAGTATTTTGTAAATTAGTATCATTTTCTTCCCTGTAATATGAGAGCTACCGACCAGGGAGAGTCACAGGGCGGAGTAACACACTCAACGGAAAACGCTATGCACCCTGTTCCACATACATGAGCCCACAGCCACCCAGGATAAGCTAGTGGTGCTTTGATTGACAGTGAAGAGTTGAGAGAGTATAACATTGTAGTCCATCAACTTTCTATTCTTTTTTTTTTCAACATCTTAGCATACTCACAACTTTGGGTAAAAAGAGTAATGCTGGCTGCTAAGAGGACTGCTAATCATTTAGTACTGCTAGGCTATAGAAACTGCTTTTCATCTCAGATTTAGGGAATTCTGTTTCTAAGCTGTGAATGCCTATCCCATCCTCATGTCCCCACCACTTTCCTTATATGGTCACAGCTTCTTATCCATGGAAATTTATTCTGATTGTTTTTGCTCTTCCACCTCACTGGTTTCTGTTATTTATATATCCTCTCGCCACGAGTTTCCTAGTCCTGTCTTTGTTTCTATTTCCTTCTGTTTAGCTTTCTCTGGTTTTTGACCCTGGCCCCCTTTGACAGTGGAGTGTACAGGTGTTCTCACCTGTAAGGTTCGGCCTCGGCCAGGAACTTGCGCTGCTCCAGAGGACTGGCGCTGATCTTCAGCTCTTTAACCACCACCTGAGAGGGGCTGCAGTCACACAGCACCTCGGCCAAAATCACCTGAATGGGGGGAGAGAGAGAGAGGGAGAGGGAGAGACAGGGAGAGAGAGGGAGAGGGAGAGAGAGAGAGAGAGAGAGAGAGAGAGAGAGAGAGAGAGAGAGAGAGTATGCATTAAGACTATGGGAATTTTCTCTATGAAAGTCAGGAGAGATCACTGTAAAATAATTATATGATTAATTTGATTAATATGTCATTAACATAACATTTATAAAGTATGTACCTTTCCAAACCAGCCATTTCCGATCTCCTGCAGGTAGTTGAGAGTGTGTCTGCGAAAACACTGTGTACTCGACCCTGTGCAAATAAATCTGTGTGTTAGGGCGTACATCTGATATTATTTATGCACTGTATAATGATAACGATATGTGTTATGGGCTGTGTGTATGGGCTGTGTGTGTGTGTGTGTGTGTGTGTGTGTGTGTGTTTTTCACCTGTGCCATTAGGCAGTGCTGAGCATGCTCTGTCTCGCAGAGGAAGTGTGTAAACCTCGGGCAGAGACACACACGAGGACACACTGTCCTCAGGAACGGGACTGGAACATTCTTCACCATCTGCATTATCAAGCTCCTGAGAGAGTGAGCGAGAGAAAGTGAGCGTGAGAGAGAGGGAGAGAGAAAGAATGATGGAGTGAAATAGAATGTGACCAAGATAGACAGACAATAAGACAGAGAGAGAGAGAGAAGAGTGATGAGTGAGACAGAAAGAGATAGAATGAGACAGACAGTGAGACAGGCAGAGACAGAAATAGACAGAGTGAGACGGAGACAGAAATAGACAGAGAGTGAGGCAGAGACAGAAATAGACAAAGAATGAGACAGAGAGTGAGACAGAGAAAAACAGACAGCAATAAAATGAGACAGAGAGAGACAGAGAATAAGACACAGAGAGAGCACAAGAGACAGACAGAGACAGAGAAAGACAGACAGAGATAACGTGAGACATAGAGACAGAGATAGAAAGAGACAGAGTGAGACAGAGAAAGACAGACAGCGATGACGTGAGAGAGAGAGAGACAGAGAGTAGGGAATAAGAGAGAGATTGATACACAATGAGACAGAGAATAAGACAGAGAAACAAAGAAAGATAGACAGCAATAAAGTGAGGCAGAGAGAGAGAGAGAGAGAGAGAGAGAGAAATTGGGAATAGAGAAAAGCTAAACTGATGATGAGGCTGAATGTTAAAGACGTGTGAATATGAAAAGGTGTGAGTGAGACTCACGTTGAAGCCGACACTTCCTCTCTTACAGCACAGACAGGTGAGGAGCAGCAGGATGAAGGAGACGAGGCCCGAGCAGGAGACCAGGATGACCACGTAGGCTGGAGGAGAGAGAGACACGTCCCGCGAGAAAGACACTGTGACAGGGACAACAGAGAGACATACAGAGACAAAGGGAGAAAGAAAGAGGGAGAAAGACATGAGAAAATGGGGGGGGGAAGAATGCAATAACAGTAGAAGAGAGAGGGTGTGTAAAAAATGAAAGGGAAAAATGAAAAATGGGGGCAGAAGAAGGGACAAATTAAGGACATTAGAAAGGAAAGAGGGCAGGAGAAGGGAGGTAAAGGAAGAAGGGAAGAAGAGGAAAGAAGAGATAGAGAGGTCAGATATGGCAGTGAACTACACATATCCATCATAATACTGCTGAGAGACAAATCAGATCGTGAAATAAAAGAAGAGAAAAAGATCACAGAGAAAGAGAGAGAGAGAGAGAGAGAGAGAGAGAGATTTGCATATATTCCTTTTTGGGAAAAGTCACTGAGAAGGGAGAGGAGAGTTAAGGTTAGCACTTGGCAGTAACGTTCAGAACAGAAGACAGGAACTACCCAATGAAGCGCGCTCATTGGCAAGCTGGTGAGAGAAGGAAGGAGAAGAGGAGGAGATCAGAACGGAGCCGGAGGTTAGGAGGAAAAATTGCAGGTTAGAGTTTGGGGAAGTAAAGGAGATAGTCCGTGTGGTGGTCACTGAGAGGGGCGGGACACTATCGGGTCGGTACCGGGCCTGTCTCTGGGATTGAGAGCGGACGGCTGTGTCCCAAACGCTGGCGTCTCACACAAGGGCGTTTGGTTGACGAAGCTAATATTATGTGTTATTTTATTATTTTATTGCACATGTTACATTTTGTAACATAACATGTCAACCACGGTGCATTGTGGGAAATACACCGCTGCCAATAACATAACCCATACATGTTCTCGAGTTCCTTTAAATGCCTTACGTTCTAGTTTGCACACTAATTAGTCCTAAACACTAGAGTTTGGGACTGAGCCACTCAGATTAGGGAAGACACCAAGTGAGAAAGTGGGGGAAGGGGGAAGTGGGTTTTTTGTTGTTGTTGTTTTTTTAAAGGAGTACCTCAACTGGCTCGTGTGTGTGGACTGAACCATCTGTGGAAGAGAGAAGGGAAGGGTGCAAAGGGGTTAAAATAAAAACTTCAGAATGGAAATTTCACACACACACACACACACACACACACACACACACACACACACACACACACACACCGAAAAGCATACGAGTGACCTCAGTGATGAATCTGAAGAGGTGTTCATTAAACTCATAAATAAATATTGAACTATAGAAGAAGAACAAAATAGTTTATAACCGTATCATATAACATAGATAGATAGATAGATAGATAGATAGATAGATAGACAGATTACAGGTGAATAGGGTTATTAAAAAAAAAAAAAACAATAGATATCATAAATAAATAAATAATCACCAGCTGATTGCTGATCTAACAAGTATTATTATTTTGCAGTGTAAATTTCTCATTGTTTTATGCAAATTTGCATACTTAATATATCCAAGGAATGTAGTTGTTCTCTTGTAACTTTCTCTTATAGTCAAGAAAGACTTTTACAGAAAGGTTTGCTGGAAAATCACTTCTTGTAAAGCACGACAAGCTGCTATTAAAATAAAAAATAAATTTAAAAAAAATATTATTTACTGTATTTTTATACAAATATAAATTGTATATCATAATGAATTTTCAGTGAGTTATGAAATGGCGTCATTGTGAAATGGGCGGAGCTTAAATCGCGGTCGGACAAAAACAGTGATTTTTTTCTTATTGCCACTGTTTAAAAGAAGACATATACAAAAAAAAACCTAGATTTCTACCTCTAGAGTCATACCTTAAACGCACGACATAAATATGAACACAATACAATGAAATGTTTAAAAATAAATAAATAAATAAATAAAAACAAGGGGGGATGGGGGGGTTTGTCTGCCAAAACACCACACAATGCGCATGCGTACTCTTTTTCAGCGGTACAATATTAATAAATAAATAAAAGCACAACACCATAGACTATGTTTACTGTTTTGTGCAATGTGTGAAATGCCTTTATATAGCATTAATAACTGTGAAAACAATTTCATATATATTGAGGTTTAGATTAAGGTTATTTAATAATTATCTTAGTATTAGTAATACTGATATCTGTTTTTTTTAAAAAACAAGCTTAATTATATAGACTGAGTTACACAGAACATGTCGTCTGCCCTTTCATATTTATAGCTAAGCTAAAGGAGCTAAATGGAGCATTATTTAGCACAACAACAACCTTATCACTGTGCTGAAATGTAGTCTACATGCCTGCTACAATGAAATTTATTTCTATTTATACCGTCTGAACCACCGTGTTTAACACTCAGTAATCAGCCTCCCACCCTGACCGACCCGTCTCACCTTCTGGCTGCGGGGCTCCGTGAGCTCTGTACGGGAAGAAGCCCGACATGAGCCCCGCTAGCAGCATCACCCAGCTCCGTGTTAGCATAGCTGCGATGGCGGCAGCATCCGAGCGGCAGCTGTGCGACCTTTCTTCTTCTTTCTTTCTTTCTTTCTTCTTCTTCTTTCGGCGTGTTGTTTGTCTTTTCCTTTTCTCTTTCTCCTCCTCCTCCGTCAGGGAGTGATTTTTTTTTTCTTTCTCTCTTTTGTGCTCTTCTCAACCTAACGACAACACCATCTTCAGCATCACCATGTCCGCCTTCATCTTTAATGATCTCATTTTAAATATATACATAAAATAATAATCCAAATAATAATCCAAACAACAAAGCTCCGGTCGACCTGTGCTCTCGGTGTCCTTCTGTCTACCACAGACTCGCATTTATTTTAGTGTTGTTTTTTTTAACAGTGTCTGTTATTTTCCGTTATCCTCCGCCTGTCTGGAGAGGTGCGCGCGCGAGACGTTCTTCGGGGTCGCGTCTTGCCGCGTGCGTGCGTACGTGTCTGCGTGCGTGCATGTCTGCGTGAGCGCGTAAACCCACTGGCATCTATCACATTATTTTTCCACAGAATTGTTCAGCTTGCGCGAGGTCCAGTAGAACCTGTACGAAATATAAATGTTTGGTTTTTTTGGTTGTTGTTTTTTTTTTTAAACAAAACCAAAAACAAAACAAACAAACAAACAAACAAACAAAAAAAACAGCGCGCGACCATGTTCTTTTAAAACAACAGCGCGTGCTCATTGTAGATTGTAGTGAATGTTTAAAATGTGAACAGGCAGCGCGAGCCGGTGGAAAAACGGTTCTCGAAAATAACGTGCTAAATACTAGGGAGTGTAAACGCCAAGCTTCCACACGACACCATGTGGAAACGATTCGATTTTGAAGATAACACTGAATCGGCTACGATATTATTCCGATTAAAAACGCAACAATATTTGCTGATATTATTAATAACCTGCTGAGATTATTTCGATTGAAAACGCAACATTTGATGATAACATCGAATCTGCTGATATAACCCGATACGATTTAGATTCAAAACGCGACAACATTTGACGATAACATCGAATCTGCACCGATATAATGCGACACGATTTCAATTCATAAGGTGGCGATATCTGATAATGTTGAATCCGCTACGATGCAATACAATACAAGGCGAAAATACTTGACTTTACCACTGAGACTGCTGCCATACAGTTTCGATTCATAGGACGATTCGATATTTGATGATCCACTCACGATCGCTCCTTTTTTAAACTGATTTGAGTCAAATCGTCCGATCATTAGTGCGTCTCGTCACGTGCATCCATAAAACCATTCGTATTCATCACACATTTTACAGAACTGTTATTGCAACCTCATTAAAGCATAACTCAGGCAATCTGTAATAAAATAACCAAACATGCACATATACAGAACAATATAAAGCAAAGATTAAACTTTATAAAAGGCTCGATTTAGTAGAGATTTTGCAACTATCACCTACGTGGACACGGATATTGGATTTAAAAAACACTGAGCATGCATAAGAAGTGAGAGCTAGCTTGGCTAAAGGATTTTTAATAGCAATGTTTTCGGGAAATTTTTAACATGAAATTTGATTACGAAGGAAGGACGAAATGAAAACATTTTGAGACTTCAAATGCTAAACTACTGTGTAGGAACCAGAAATTTTATTTTGGCCCACGATACTTTATAAACACTCAAGGAAAGAATATCAGTAATGATCTTTATTTTACAAAGATTTTATAATCCAGCTCACAAACACACTTATGAGATACAGGGGCATGGACACAGTGTGTGTGTGTGTGTGTGTGTGTGTGTGTGTGTGTGTGATAAATTATACCATAGGTCATGTGTGTTCCTGTGTCTCTGTGACTGCTTGTGCTTGGATGGCACTTTTTTGATGACATCACGTCCAGGACGTCATACTTTGCTTTAGAGCATGAAGTATACGAGACGTCCAGGTGGAGGCGGAGCTTCAGTCAGAATAAAACAGGAGAGTCTAGGAGTTTGAATACAGTAAGTCATATATGTCTCTGTCTCTGTCTCTTCTCGATCTCTTGCGTGCTAGTTCAGGAAAGTATGCGCTGTTGTACGGTCTGTCTCGCTCCTCCGACTCCTTCTGTCCATCCTTGGCTCCACCCACTCCGTTCCTCTGGTCCAGCAGGGCCTGAGCACGTCTCCTCTCCTCCGCTTCCCTCTGTAGTCGCTCCGCACGCAGACGCTCCTTCGAGCTGAACAACAGAGCAGATCGATTTATATTTACTCAGGGCTCGTTTAGCAACGGTTCACTTTTTCTTATGCTTTCTTTTATCTGTCCCTCTATCCGTGTGTGTATCCGCCTGTCTATTTATCTATCTGTCAGTCTATCCCGTTATCTACCTGTCAATCTATTTTCCCTTTCTCTGTCTATTTATACTTTCCCATCCATTTATCTAAACTTGTGTCTGTCTATTTATCAAAATACCCATCTGTCTGTATGTCTGTCTATCTGTTCACCTGCGTATCTGTTTATCCAAACATTCATCCGTCTATCTGTGTATCTATAACTATGTGTCTGGCATCATTATCAACCATGCATCCACCTCTCTGTCTGTCTATCTATCTAGCTTTTTTATCTAGCTATCTAGCTATCATGAGTCCACCTGTGTCTGTCCATCCAACATCTATCTATCTATCTGCCCACCTATATGTCTATCATCCATCCAACTATCTGTCCATCCATCCATCTGTCTGTCCACCTGTGTGTTTATCATGTGTCCACCTGTCCATCTAGTCTGTGTAAGAAATGCTCCGATATTTAAATGAATTGAAACACGAGATGAATCTCCTCACCTCCCTGCACTCGTCTTCTCCCCTTTATCTCTCTTCTCCTTCTTCTTGTGCTTTTTCTCCTTCCTGTCTTTCACTGCCAGAGCTTTTTTGATGTCCTTCAGAGGGTCCAGACTGTCCTACACAGGCACAGGCAGACACATTTCCCATTTATACATCATTCATATAGGACACGTTATTGATATGTCACACACAGTATGTATTATTATATATTACTATTATGATTCACAGTACCTTTAACTTCCGGTCTTTCTTCTCTCTCTCCTCCTCACTTATACCCTTCCTTTTGCCCTTGTCTTGTCTCTCTCTCTCCTTCTCTCTCTCCTTGTCTCCCTCCTTGTCTCTCTCTCTCTCCGTCAGATACCAGGGAGTGGCCTCGGTACCAGGGGCAGGGCCAAGAGACACCAACAGACCAATAGCGCGCTCCTGTTTCTCCTGATCGACAAGCAAAAGCAGACGAGTCAATCAGCGTCATGATGGTGTGTGTGTGTGTGTGTGTGTGTGTGTGTGTGTTTCAGAAAAACTCAGTGTGTGTGACTTGAATTTGAAACTATATTCCCCCTAAAAGGACAATGCAAAATGTGTCATGTTTACTTTTTTTATTATTCATTTAAATATGTTATTGTTTAATAGGCAAAAGATCCTGATTATCAGTGCAATCTAATTCAAACGTTCGTACAGTGCTTATTCTGTCATTTCATGAATTATTAAACAAATTATTCGCCTCTTTAATTTAGACAGAAATGCCACGCACATTCATCTCAGCTCTGTTCTGATCGATGTTTAGGCTTTTATTCCACACTACTAATGGATTACTATGCTGCACTGAAGAATAGTTAGTGAGCGTGACTCAGTTACTCATCTAATGCACTCATCTATTAAGGGGACTCAACTGACAGGAAGTGGGCTAGATGCTGGGGTGGAAATACCACACTCACTGGCTCCAAGCTGTGGAACGGTGAACTATCCAGCAGTTAATTTACTCAAATTTATCACTCATTCTTTCCACCTTGTAGAGGTTAGTTTGACAAGTTTTGATGACACTTAATGCATTACACCTCTCTACAGCAGCAGAATAGTGCAGTGGGTGCCATTATTTATGCATCTAAAAGACCTGGTGCCGGTTCTCTGCTTTGCTCAGACAGTGTTGTATGGTAAGCAGGTGTACACCGCACTACTGGTCCTAGCACAGCTGCCATCATACTCACTGTTTATGAAATATTATGGCTTTATCAGGTCATGTGTTATGTTCTTCACAGGCACCTTCTCCTCTTTCTTCTCACGCAGGTACTCGGTGTTGCCCTTCTTCTCCGACGAGTCCTCCAGAGGAAACAGGTTGAGATGCTCGGTCCTGCCGATCTCTCCGCTCGTCTCTCCCTCGTCCTTCTGTCCCGCTGTGTGCTCGAGCGCGGCACGGGATTTCCTTCGCAGATACTCGGTCCGAGCCTTCAGGGAGGGAGAGGGGGAAAAATAGTAAACACAGCATCAGAACCACTACCAATAATACTAATGATAATAAGACTTATAATGCTTTTATGCTTAGCTAAACTTGCATGATTTGCATTACCAAAATAAATTACGTGAGTATTTACATATGCATATAAGAATACAATACAATAAAAAAAATTTTTTAAATGTACACAAAAATCTTCTAAAACAACTATAGAAATAATATATAACATAAAATAGTGTATAATAATATTATATTAAAATTTAAATTAGGTGTAAAAATATATATATACATATACATGTATGTTGTACTTAGATTTTAAATATTATTAAATATATAAATATATAATATATATACTTTATATATAAATAAAAAATAAATATATGTATATTCTTTTCAATATAAAAATGAAAATAAGGTCAGTATCTAAGATGTTAAATGTTACTTGTTAATTATAAATAAATATATTCTTGCTAATAAATAAATAAAATATATAAGTGTTAAATCTGAATCATGTCTTAGCCGTATGATGGGGTTGCTATGGTTACCTCTTGCCCCGCGAGCTCTGCGCGCCGCCGAACTTCTTTCTCCTCCTCGGCCGCGCGCTCTTCGTCTCGACGCACGCGCGCGATGTTGTCTTTATTGCGGACGTGCCAACTCTTTTTCGGCAAAATATTCATTTTTTTTTCGAGAAAGCTAAATCCTCGATGCAGAAAATAAACAAAATACACTAATAAGAAGCCGAATCTATGGCCTTTAATTCGGAAAAAAACAAGCCGAAAGAGGCTAATCGAAAAACGCGATAATGGGCTAAAAAGCTAGCTAATCAGTTGACGTTAGCTAACGTCGAAAATTGAATTCGAATTTAGTCGCCCAGATTAATTTGAAGTCTATTTTAAAGTCCACTGTGAATTAATATTTCACCCATGTGGATATAATAAAAATTCAAGTCTTCCGAAACCGTCGACAAGTAAACAACGGAAGTAGCCGTACGTAACATGGCAACGTCATCACGTAACTAATTACGTAGGACCTAGTTGAAAGACCAGTGACAACCACAAGGTGGCGCCCAAGATCGAGAGCAATCATCGCTCAAAGCCCCCAAGTATGCGTCTCTGCAGGTCGGAGTAATGGGCGTGTCGAAGGCTAAGGGGGGTTGTCGGAAGTCTATTTCAATTGGCCGAGAGCGCTGTCGGTTAAACATACAATAAGTTAAATTGCAGTGCTGCAGGGATGACGTATTTTGTAGGCCAACCCGGAAGTTGGCGTCACACTGGCTCTCGACAAAAAGCCAATAGGATTTTCCCACTGGCTTTGGATCATTGCAGAAGATAAGCTCTGTTACCAACAAAACTTTGAGTCTTTTCATTTTGTTCAAGATAATCTTTACAAATTAACACAGCTTTTATGGATTTTTGAAGGTTAAATACAATCGCCAGAAGTAAAAAGCTAAAGATATAAAGCTATAGACGAACTACACCACGGTCGCATGACTTCAACGTCACCACCACTAAGTTTCCGATAGCATTTATAGCACTACAGTTTCAAAACAAAAAACACGTGGTGTAGTTCGTTTACAGTTTAACTTTAGCTTTTTACTTGTGGCGATTGTATTTTCATAAAAACTGTGTTAATTTGTGAAGATTATCTTGATGAACAAAACGTGTACGAATCATAAACTTTTTTTGGTGACAGAGTTTATTTTCTGCAATGATTTTTTTCTTATTTTCTGCAAAACATCCCTGCAGCACTGCAATTTAACTTACAGACCGCCTGTGTGTGTAACCGACAGCACTCTCGGCCAGTTGAAATAGCCTTTCGACACGCCCCCTTAGCTTTCGGTATGCCCAGAGGTGTTGAAAAAGTGAGTTGCGACAATCTTTGATCTCGCCGCAACACAGTCACGTGGTTCATGTAGCTCTCAATAGTTCCAAACAAATCCGCGCTGTCAATCTGTCTGAATGGGTTTAAGCGGGACAGACAGCAGCAGCGACTATATCTGCAGCAATTTTCGGTAAATATTAACATATAATGTGCTTTGATTACTACGGCGACTACATTTATAATAGCATTTTTGTTCTGGGGAGTTATAGAGATACAGCATTAATCAGTTTTTCGGTGTTTAATTTAGGAGGGAAAGGGGATCGCTCCCATAACGTAGAATACATTTACAGTATGTATGCATTAATATTTTTCTCTAGTTTCTGTGGTCATAATTACTCACATCCTAATGTTATCTTATTGCCTAATGTGTTATTGTTAAGAAACTCACATGAGCATGCACAACAAGTGAATATCAGTGAATGCTAGCAGCTGCTCAATTTAACTCAAGAAAGAAGTTCAATAGGTCAGTAGTGCAAAATAATTACAGGTGTCTTTTTACAGGTAACAAACTGAGATTAGGAGCGCTCCCTTTAAGAGAGCGCTCCTAATCTCAGCTCATTACCTGTTTAAAAGACACCTGGGAGCCAGAAATATTGCTGATTGATAGGGGGTCAAATACTTATTTCCCTCATTAAAATGCAAATCAATTTATAACTTTTTTGAAATGCGTTTTTCTGGATTTTTTTTTGTTGTTGTTATTCTGTCTCTCACTGTTAAAATACACCTACCATTAAAATTATAGACTGATCATTTCTTTGTCAGTGGGAAAACATACAAAATCAGCAGGGGGTCAAATACTTCTTTCCCTCACTGTATGTCCTTTAGATGCCAAAAACCTATAAATATAATGTTAAATATTATATATATATATATATATATATATATATATATATATATATATATATATATATATATATATATAATTTTTCCAGCGTTTGGATGCAAAATAAATAAATAAGAAAAAAGTACAGTATTAATGAGCCCCAGGAATTTTAACATCCTTCATAAACAGAAGAATACCTGCTTATAACAACAGACCAGTCTGATGTGTGTAGATGTGAGTGTGGTAATACTGTATTATTTGCATGAATTAAAGAAATAATAAGAAGAAAATCCCATCTATTCAACAGCTGGAACTTGAGATTTACTGCATCAGTGACTATATGGATGTCTCTTGCTTTAGACGTCTCCATCACCTCCTAAAAGAGAGAGAAAAAGGTGCTAACTTAAGATATTGTAAAATTAAATGTCATCCAAATGATGCTGGTCCAATAAACACACTGTAATTTTCACTTTAGGCTGCACTCAACAAAACCTTTATGTACACATAAATGTTTCATCAGTCTAATCAAAGTTGGGCTGCAAATCCAACTGCCAGTTTATTAGGTACACCGAGCTAAAACTAATACAGTCTAACCTTAACAGCAAATCTAATAACCGAATATAAACTGTATTTTAACAAACGGCAATAACTGCAATTAATTTGAGGTAAATGTAGGCCAACTGACATCTGGTTATGGTAGCTAGTGAAGTGTTGCTCAGGCTAACTAACTGCAATTAGAATCTAACTAGCTATTATATAACGATAAACATTAACTAAGCTGGCTACATAAAATACCATTATTGATTAGATCTATGAGAGGTCAGCTAATGCGATAAAATGTCAAAAAATGCAATAATTTTGTCAACTTACCAGCGACTGTGTTTGGGGAAACATTGAAATGAATGGGGCTCAGTGCTGGAACTATTCAGTGTTTGGAACTATTGGTTGCCCCATGACACGCATCACTTCCGCATTCTCCGATTCCTATAGGAGTCTATGTGAGTGTCGCAACTCTCTTTTTCAACGGCTCAACGGTTATGCCCATAACTTTCAACACGTCCACTACTCCGACCTGCAGAGACCCCGGTCTCCTCAAACACGGGAGTTTCCTCTTCACAAACTATTACTGTTACTAACAGTTAACAAATTTTAAATTAGTATTCCATATAATTGCTGCAGCTAATCATGACGTCAAAAATAGCTCCATAGTATGATCTTTAATCAGAAATTGACACAAAATGGACACTTTGTATATACATATTTTTTTACATTATATTATAGCATACAGTATATCAAGCCCTCTCATAGAGTAGGTATGTAGGTATAGAAAAAAACAGTAGTCACAGATATAAAATTATTTCAATGTGCAAGTGTAGAGCATCCTACTTCACATACAAACAGTATGTCCATAGTAGATTGTGGCTGTACATTTTGCCACTATCAAGTATAATGGAAAACAATAACAATGTCGGTACGACTCTACTGCCTTTAAAAGAAAAAGACAGGTGCATATGATATGACAGGAATGTCAAATGTCCCTTTCATAAAAGCCACCATTCCTAAAGTCTCTAGCTGGCATTGCTGGTTCTTCATCTGGCTCAAATGCAGAATTGTAGTTTTCTCCCCATCTTGGCACGGTACCTCTTGGGCCTCTGTCATCTCTTGTTCCTCTGCAGTGTCTTAGTTGTGGTTCTTGCTCGTTTCTGGAAACCTTTGCGCTCAGCTCCTTGATCTGTTTGACTAGGAACTGTTTATCACGTCCTTCCTGTATCGACAGGGAGAAAGCATGTGAGATAGCAAACAGAAAACATTTTAGAATTCATACATTATGAGTGAACATTTACACTTATGTAAAAAAATATTTTAGAGCTATAAAAATAAACAAACTACATGAACAATATTAATCTATGGGATTCAGTGTAATGGTGATGTGGGCACATTAAAAAATAGAAGCAGGCCCACATGGTAGCATATAAAAATAATGATCTGAGCAGGATGCACTCACCTGTATTTGTTGTTTCTTCAGCAAATTAACAGTTTTCCCATAAACTGAAACCAACACAGCCATGTAGCACATCACCACACTGCAGAAGAGTACAGCTGTTAGTTTACGCTGTGTTATTTATATATATATTTTACCACAAGCTGCAATTTTTGTCTTTATTATGTTCCACAACATTAAATGCAACTATAAATTGGAAAGTATGATGGGTCGGGGTTTTTTTTTTGTGGTATAAGAGGAATAAAACTCTTTAGGACTCTTCAGATAGATAGATAGATCACTAACCATGATAAGATGAAGAGTGGAATGGAGAAAGCCTGTGAGCCGATAAACAGCAGAAACTCCTGTGTTGTGTTGGACAGCAAAGAGAAGGAAGCAGGAATGACAGCCCACATGGAGGAGGAGAAACGGAATGGACCGCAGCCATAGGACGGATGAATACTGCAGATAATAATAATAATAATAATAATAATAATAATAATAATAATAAAACAATGCTGCTGGAGTGATTTCCTAGGTATTATATTTGTATAGCCCATAGCTAACCAGCTGACTAATCATCCAGCATGTTAAATGGCTAGAGTTCTAACTATGAATCAGTGTGTGTGTGTTGACACACCTAGCTACGCTGTAAATGAGCACCACACTGGAGAGCACCCAACCGAACAGAAGAACCAGGAAGAAGAAGAAGTTGGAGCTGGTGGAGCGAAATGTCTTCACCGCTGGACGACAGTTCTGGAATAGAGTGACCTGAAAAAAACGAGAGAGAGAGAGAGAGATATGCACATAAAGTGGTGCTTGAAGGTTTGCTTAGAATTTTCTATATTTCTGCATAAATATGACTTAAAACATCATTAGATTTTCACACAAGTCCTAAAAGTAAATAAAGAGAACCCAATTAAACAAATGAGATAAAAATATTATACTTGGTCATTTATTTATATATAAATATATTATTTATTTATATATTGAGGAAAATGATCCAGTATTACATATCTGTAAGTGGAAAATGTGGTATATGAACTTCTAGGATTATCAGTTCATTTGAAGGTGAAATTAAGAGTCAGCTGTTTTCAATCAATAGGATGACTATCAGCTGTGAGTGAGCATCCTGTTTTATTCAAAGGACAGGCATCTATCAAAGTCTGATCTTCACAAACCATGTTTGTGGAAGTGTATCATGGCATGAACAAAGGAGATTTCTGAGGACCTCAGAAAAAGAGTTGTTGATGCTCATCAGGCTGGAAAAGGTTACAAACCATCTCTAAAGAGTTTGGACTCCACCAATCCACAGTCAGTCAGATTGTGTACAAATGGAGGAAACTGAAGACCACTTTTACCTTCCCCAGGAGTGGTCGACCAACAAAGATCACTCCAAGAGCAAGACGTGTAATAGTCCGCGAGGTCACAAAGGAGCCCAGGGTAACTTCTAAGCAACTAAAGGCCTCTCTCACATTGACTAATGTTAATGTTCATGAGTCCACCATCAGGAGAACACTGAACAACAATGGTGTACATGGCAGGGTTGCAAGGAGAAAGCCACTGCTCTCCAAAAAGAACACTGCTGCCCTTCTGCTGTTCAAAGATCACGTGGACATGCCAGAAAAATGTTTTGTGGATGGATAAGACCAAAATATAACTTTTTGGTTTAAATGAGGTGTGTTATGTTTGGAGAAAGAAAACCACTGCATTCCAGCATAAGAACCATATCCCAACTGTGAAACACGGTGGTGGTAGTATCATGGTTTGGGCCTGTTTTGCTGCATCTGGGCCTAGACGACTTGCCATCATTGATGGAACAATGAATTCTGAATTATACCAGTGAATTCTAAAGGAAAAAATGTCAGGACATCTGTCTGTGAACTGAATCTCAAGAGAAAGTGGGTCATGCAGCAAGACAACTACCCTAAGCACACAAGTCATTCTACCAAAGAATGGTTAAAGAGGAATAAAGTTAATGTTTTGGAATGGCCAAGTCAAAGTCCTGACCTTAATCCAATAGAAATGTTATGAAGGACCTGAAGCAAACAGCTCATGTGAGGAAACCCGCCAACATCCCAGAGCTGAAGCTGTTCTGTACTGAGGAACGGTTTAAAATTCCTCTAAGCCGATGTGCAGGACTGATCAACAGTTACCATAAACGTTTAGTTGCAGTTATTGCTGCACAAGGGGGTCACACCAGATACTGAAAGCAAAGGTTCACATACTTTTGCCACTCACAGATATGTAATATTGGATCATTTTCCTCAATAAATAAAATTCTAAAGGGTTCACAAACTTTCAAGCATCACTGTAGATAAATAAATAGATGGACAAATGAACAGACAGAAAGATAAGGGTAGACAAACTTTAAGGGGGGTGTCAAAAATATTGCCACTTGTTCTTATTAGAAAAAAAAATCAGTAATCAATATTTATCAATGCATCAATATTTAAATGAAGCTATTACTAATTATTTATTATTACCACCATTACTACTAATAATACCTTTTTGCAGTAGAATATGATGATGAACTTGATGGTGTTGATGAGCGGCAATATGGGACAGAACAGCGCGCCGCTCCACACTACAGTCTGACTGTAAACAAGCGCTAACACGTTTGATGCGACAACAAACTCCTGACGACCCACCCACTGAGCCAGCTTACACGAGCAGTGATCCACTACCAGCCTGTAACACACACTTCAGTCAGGTCCAAATCTTTGAGTCCACCATAAAAAAATCTTCATATGAAACTGAAATCTATCTGAATACTCTGTTCGCTTTACATATTTCAAATTGTTATGAGAGAAATAACAGAACAGACAGACTAACCTGCGAGGAAACTCCACCAGTACCATCACCAAAATCGTAATAAGAAAGTCAAACAGTGTCAGTTTGTACATTTCCTGCCCAACACGCGTCTCCCAGCACTGTGTGCGCGATGGAAGAAAATGAAAACAAACAAACAAAAACCAAAAACAGAGAAACACCATAAACAACATTGTAGAAAGAAAATATAGAATAAAATGAAATATTTCCCACAGGATTCACAAATATTGCTAAATATGTTCCCACAGGAGGCTATTGCTAGCTAAATTCACAACAAGAGGTTATTACTAGCTAAATTTCCCACAGGATGTTATTACTAGCTAGCTAAAGTTACCTCAGGAAGTAATTACTAGCTAAAGTTACCACAGAAAGTAATTACTAGCTAAAGTTACCACAGAAAGTAATTACTAGCTAAAATAACCACAGGAAGTTATTATCAGCTAGCTAAATTTCCCACAGGATGTTATTACTAGCTAGCTAAAGTTACCTCAGGAAGTAATTACTAGCTAAAGTTACCACAGAAAGTAATTACTAGCTAAAGTTACCACAGAAAGTAATTACTAGCTAAAATAACCACAGGAAGTTATTATCAGCTAGCTAAATTTACCACAGGATGTTGTTACTAGCTAGCTAAAGTTCCCACAGGAAGTTATTACTGGCTAGCTAAATTTACCCCAGGAGATTATTACTAGCTAAAATAACCACAGGAAGTTATTACTAGCTAGCTAAATTTACCCCAGGAGATTATTACTAGCTAAAATAACCACAGGAAGTTATTATCAGCTAGCTAGAATTACCACAGGAGATTATTACTAGCTAAAATAACCACATGAAGTTATTACTAGCTACATTTACCACAGGAGGTTATTACTAGCAAAAATTACCACAGAAAGTTATTAATATAGCTAAAGTTAGCATATGTGGTTATTACTAGCTAACATTACCACAGTAGGTTATTACTAGCTATCTAGTTAGCTACCACAGAAGGTTAAGTGTATATGTACAATATATACTGATATTTATTCCCTACATATTATTGATACTGTGTGTTGTTGTTGTTTACCTGATACTGTGTGTTATTGTTGTTTACCTGATACTGTGTGTAGTTGTAGCTGCAGGGTGAACAGTTTTCTGTGTTTCCCTCACATGTGATCTGTTTCCACAGAGTGTACAAGAGTACAGCTAAACTCACTAACCGCAGAAACACGGCCCTGAACAGAGAGAGGAAAAAAAGAAGTGATGTTATTTTGTATAATTAGGAAGATTATTTAGACCCCATACACACTGATAATTGATTACACAGTATAATGTGATATTAAACAAGTCGCCTGGCCCTTTGTTACAAAAGCTACTGTTAGCAAGTTAGCTAGGTAACTATAATATTATTTGTAGATGGCCAGGAGTTGTTTCCATGGTTACTTTTTATCTAACCAAGCAACTTAAGCAAGTAAAGTAACCTAACAACTTGCTAGCATAGGATCACTAGTAAGTTAGCAATGCTCTTCAGCCTGCTCTTTATTACAAAAGCAAACACTTTAAAAAGCTGAGAAGCTAACTTTAGGTAGTTTAATATTAGAACATGATTTGTATGATTCTATGTTGTCCCTGTGAGTGTGTGAGTGTGTGTGTGTGTGTGTGTGTGTCTAACCGTAGCAAGGCAAGGATCACAGTGACACTAGGTGAGTATTTCTCCAGGTTAGCGATCTGGTCACACAGAAAAGGAACGACAAAATTAATGGCTGTTATAACCATGGAGGGCAGATACTCCAGCAGCAATCCCACGAAGCCTTCCTGTCGTTGAGACTGAAAAAGAGACCAAGATACACTCATTAGTTGTTTCTCACCAGGCTTTCATTTTTTATACAGCCGCTGTTATATTTTTGACAGTACTGTCTTCGCCTGTAATTCTGGAGCTGACCTCAAATGAGTTAATACTAAACGAATAATTTTAGTCACTCGTTTTAGCACTTCTCTCAGGAAAAATCGAATCAGAAAACCCAGCTAGTGGGCGATATTCTATAACTGGACAGTAAGAGAATCATGTAGATATAGTTAATCGTTTCTTCTGTCAGCTAATATGATTAATTAGCTAGTTTAAATCTGTACCTGGAAATCACCAGCTAGTAGTGAGCTAGCTAGTCTAGCTATTTAGTATTTATGAGGCACTCTTTAAACATTTACATTCATTTGAAGGACTTCTTAAAATGTTTATTACTTGCTCTGACTGAAACTAACGTACTCCCATTTAAAAGAACAAAAAGTTGTATTTTTTGTGAAATGTGACTTTTGTCAGCAACTAAAGCTAACACAGTTTTACCTGACTGTACTGGGTTGCATTACCGATGGCAAAGAAAGCGCCCACTATCACTGCCAGAGCGATGAGGCCTAGGAAAAATCGGAGGGAATACAGAAAGAATGCTTGAGAGAGAGTGAGAGAGTCAGCCTTCCTGTTAATCCTCTCCTCCTCTAAATCCACCTGAGAGAGAGAGAGAGAGACAGAGAGAGAGAAAGAGATGCAGATAAAGAGACATAAAGGTCAGGTCAGGTGATTGGAAGCCTCTAATATTGGTGTTTATTGACAGACATTAAATCAGCCATTTTGTTTGCAAAATTAAGGCAAAATTTAAGGACTGTTACAATGTGAAAGATTGTAGTACTTCCTGCTAGACTCCTAATCAGGAAGTAATGCTCCAGGAAATAATGAAAAGTATTGTGTGTTTAGGTCACATGGTGTGTTAAAATAGAACTCGTACAATTTGTACTTTCGACATGGGAACACAAACATTCAATACATTTAGGTGGCTAAACTCATGACAATACTGTTGCTAGGCAACCAAAGCATAATCTAGCTATGGACTGAGACTAATGATTTAGCTAGCTAGCACATAGCACTTAAATCATGTATACAAACAATATAAAAGCAAAATGAAAACAAGACATGTTATCACATCAAAATAAATACAAAACAAAGCAACCCTCAGATATGTTACGAATCACAAATAAAAAATTGTGCCGTAATTAATAACACTTAGCATTAACCACTAACCAAACTACAATGGGCTGGTCCATAATGAGAAACGTTAACATTACACTGTGAATTCAGAACATTTTGACTGCCAAAGTGGTGAATACCACAAGACGTGATGAAAATGACCGTATTGGAGGCACATCCAAAATGTGGGCGTGTCACTGAATCCATATATGGAAATAAGAGCATCTCATAGTGCGTGTAGCTTTATTTGTAGATAAAATTCATATACATAAATGTTCATAATATTCACTGCTAATGCACACTAACTACCTCACATGATGTAACAGGAGAGCTGAGAGTTCAGCGCAATCGTTTACAGCTGCGAACAGGAAGTAGCGCTCACCTGTAGGCGATAGCGCAGGTTGTTGTGTTTTACTTTGGCAGCTCGTTCATCCTGGAGGCCGTGATCCCACCCTGTAAAAACAAGGACGCTGTACCCTCCTAAGCGTCCTCCATCCATCGCCATGACAAGCCGCGCCACTCCGCCCATCCTGTCGACCAATCGGAGGCTTTCATTCATTGTATGCATACATTTAGTACTTGAAATGGATGTAGATGCTACATAAGTAAAGTTATTACCGAACCACTATGCATAACAGGCAAAACAGGAAGTAGAAAGCAGCGGTGAGCAGGTAAGCCAGTGGAATGTTGTATGAAAATCCGTTGCTTATGACCTCAGTGTTATTGTAATATCCATAGAACAGGAATGAGTACTCCATGAAGCCCTGGAAGAGGACAAGGAACAGGAACGTTACGCTGTTACAAAACTCTGACACTGGAGACTCCTTCATGAAATGCTAAATAAAAATCTCCCTACAGGAAATTTCACCGTATCAACAATTGTACATTTTTTAATCCGTTTACGTGAAGCATCCATTTGAAGTGTCTCAGTCTTAGTTGTTACTATAGAAATGATAACATATTAGAAAGAGCTAGACCTACTACTTTCCAAGCTGCTTTTACAGAACATTTTCTGACCAATCTGATCTCTGGTGTGTTTATCATGACGTAACTTACAACATTTCAAGTCACCCTGAGCTCATGGCTTTTACCTTAGTATTAGCGTTGGCTACTTAATCACTTTAAGATGACTATGTTGTTGTAAAGATATTTTTTTTTTATTTACAGTCTTATCACCACTGATTCCTGTTATGTAAAGTGATAATAGCGATCATGTGACGTCTGTGTGATTCTCTGGTTTATTACTATTAGATTAGTATTAGAGTTCATAGTTCAATGAGTCATAAGCACTAAAACACATACTTGAGAACTAAATCTGGAATGGGATGTTCAACAAGCACATATGGGTTTGATGGTCAGGTGTCCACATACCTTTGGCCATAGAGTGTCATTTACATCAGTATTGGCCGTACATTTAGCTACATAATACAGCGTTTCCAGGAATTAGTCTCAATTAAAATATTAAAATATTGAATTTAGATTTACATCGTGTGCAATATGCAGACATTTAAGCTTTAAAAAATCTGTTAAACATAAAGTGAGTTACTGAAAGTGTGTGTGTGTGTGTTTGTCATACCGTTCCTGAGAGCAAATCCAGGAAGTAGGTGTAGTAAATGGTGAGAGGTTGAGGCTGAGCATCGTAACGCAGACACACCTCCACACCTGCATCAAAAACAGAGATCAGACACCATCCACATTGGTAAATATTTCATAGTCAGACAGTGGTGCCTGATCAGAAGGTTGTGAGGTCAATTATATGTAGCTCATTTGTAAGTCGCTCTGTAAGTCTTGCCTACCAACTGAAATGTCAGTTCCAGGTTATAAAAAGAACAGTCAGGTAAGGAGGAGGCATTAGTCAGAGAAGCAAGGGTAACGCTTGACATGATGCTACCACCACCGTGCTTCACTGTTGGTGTAACGTTTGGTTGTACACAAGTGCATAAAAGCGGCGTGATATTTAATAAGGGCTAACCAGGAATCATTGTCATTATGTCCGTAGCAGGGTTTGGGCAGGGCCACAGGAAACTAAGGCTTGAATTTAATGAGGCAGATGCACAATAAAGATTTATGAGGAGTTTAAAAAAAAAAGAAACACAGAACAGGTAAATACAATCAGAAACAGACCAATGATGGTACAGGGGCGGAGACGGGACCAAAAGTTATTGCTTATAAATAAAGTTTCTTAAATTGAATAGAAAGAAACAAAACTGAGTGGACTCGGAAATAAAAAATAGATAGATAGATAGATAGACAGACAGAGAGCAGCTTTTACCTGAAAGGTTGATGGAGGAAACGAGTGCATGACCGCTGGAGTTGACTGAGTGGAAAACGATGCTGGGTATGATCACGAAACCCGCCATCAACAGGAAGGACAGGAAGTTCAGAATAACAAGGAACCTCAAGAACAGGAAATAGGACTGGACGCCTCCTCCAAAATGTCCTGTTTAAAAAAAAAAAAAAAAAAAGTCTCCAGTTCCTTTCACCTGGTTCTTCCGAGCCCCGAATAAATTTATATGACCTTTTATGTTACCTCCGATCTGGTGCATGGGCCTCCTCCAGAGCGTGACGAAAGATAAAACGCTTGACAGGTCCTCATGAAAACGCCGAAAAGACTTGGAGTGACGGAAACGCCAGGAACCCCAACTAGACACAACGGGGACTCGCATCTGCTGCACCTGCCTGAGAGACAGAGAGAGATAGAGAGAGAGGCTGAGGATTGATGCCTGACTGGCAGCTACATTTGTATTTACTTTTCATTATATAATTTTATAACTAACCGTATAGCTTTCTTCAGTCCCATGTGAAGCGGCAGCTCTCTGAGATTTTGCGTTTTGTCAGAATTTTCATTCTCACTGTCGTCTACCTCAGGACGTGAGCCCCAGTCAATCTGCACTGCACCCTTGTTCACTTCGCTGAAGGGAGCTTTGCGTGCCCTTAGGGAGCCGTAGGGGCCGCTGTTATAGTCTGGAGCAGGGAACATGGCAGGGAAAGGAAATGATAAACGTAGGTATGGACAGACTGAAGAACAGCCAAGATTAGCTAACAAATGCTAATAAAGACTCTTGTAAAATAATCATTATTTATTTACACTGTCGTTCAAAAGTTTGGAATCACTCAGGAATTACCCGGCTCTAACCATGAGAGAAAAAGAACTGTGTGGACTGTGCAGGAGGATAAATCATGTACACATCAGAGATTCAGAAACAGACGCCTCACAGGTCCTCATCTAGCAGTTTTATTAAATAGTATCCCGCAAAACACCAGCTTTTTGGCCGGCGCAATCACTCAACCCCAATCAGTCGACAAAAAAAAAGGTCCCATCAGGCCAGTCCAACTTGTGGAAGGTGCTTCAGGAAGCATTGCGTGAAATTTCTGCAGATTACCTCAACAAACTGACAGCTAGAATGCCAAAGTTCTGCAAGGCTGTAATTGCTGCAAATGGGGGATTCTTTGATGAAAGCAACTACATTGTTATTTTAGGCAGAAATCATTATTTCTAACCTTGTCAGTGTCTTATTTATTATATTTTTGCTATTCCTTTTGCAACTTATCTGATGAATGAATGTATGACTTTTGTAAAAAGTAACTTTTGAACACAAGCGTATACGGTTAGGTCCATAAGTATTTGGACAGTGGCACAGTTTTCATAATTTTGCCTCTGTACACCACCACAATGGATTTGAAATGAAGCAGTTGAGATGTGTTTGAAGTTTAGGCTTTCAGCTATAAAAACAGCTCCGTTGCTTCATTTCAAATCCACTGTGGTGGTGTACAGAGGCTTACGAAACTTACCACTCTCACTGTCCAAATACTTGTGGACCTGTCTGTACATACAGGTTATAGTAATCAGACTTCGTAGAAACTACATCGAAAAACATCTATGTAGTGATTGCATCTAGCTTGTAGGGAGCTGTAAATCCCAGAAGATGTCTTTATTGGACATCTAGGGCAAGCACAATGTTTCAGGTGTATGTATATAGGAGGTTAAATAAACCTTAAAGTCTTGTTATCGCGCATAAAGTACACTAGTTAGGGTTTATAAACCATTAAATCCCCATTGTATAGAAAATTAGAAGAGATAAATCCAAAATGGCTCCCTATTGGACACCTAATGTACGTGCCTATAGCAGTTTTCTACAGGGAATAGGGAACATAATTAGTGCACTATATAGGATATGAAATGATGCGCCATACAGTCAAATACAGCGCATGCCAAATACAGCCAAATGGCAAACCCTTAATAAGGTTCTGTGTGTTGGTTAAAATGCCATAGATGCCATTTAAAGTTTAGTTCTATAAGATTTCCTCCCAACAGAAGAACACTACATAGGGTACATCATCACAGCATTCTGTATACTGATGTCTCATCACACTTCTGTGAGCATTATACGCAATACAAACCAGATTTCTACTTATTCGTTTTTTTCCCCTCTAAAAAGCCACAAAGTTGACTAAAAGAGACGTGTACTACAATGGAGGAGGCAACAAATCAGACAACGTTTAGCTTTAAGAAATAATAATAATAAAAAAAATCTAACAAAGCTTATATTAGTGTGAGACACACAATAAAATCCTACCTGCTGTGTTTAATTGTCTCAGCTCCATTAGAAGCGCACTAGATCCACCATTGAGTAATGAAATACAGACACCAAGCACTCAAACACTCATCAGTCTAAATGATGTGTCTAATTCTGTAGCTACTGCCAAAAAAACATGTGTGTGTGTAAGTGTGTGTGTGTATCCAGGAATTTCTCATGCCTGGACTTTGAGCTTGGAAAAAAGAGTCATAGAGACACTTCCTTGTATGAGAGTGCATTAATCTCCCATTGTGAGGCCAGTGTGTGTGTGTGTGTGTGTGTGTGTGTGTGTGTGTGTGTGTGTGTGTGTGTGTGTGTGTGTGTGTGTGTGTGTTTGTTTAGCGGTAGAGTTGCAAATTAATCCGAGGGGGATGAACCACTGAACTGGTTTGGCCTCATCCTAAAAATTAGTTTCTGTTCTTAGCAGAACAATGGCTATTTTCAGGCTCCGTTCCAAACCACACTCATTATTCACTGTGTACTGTAACCACACTCATTATTCACTATACACTGTAACCACACTCATTATTCACTATGTACTGTAACCACACTCATTATTCACTACACACTGTAACCACACTCATTATTCAATATGCACTGTAACCACACTCATTATTCAATATGTACTGTAACCACACTCATTATTCACTATACACTGTAACCACACTCATTATTCACTGTGTACTGTAACCACACTCATTATTCACTGTGTACTGTAACCACACTCATTATTCACTATACACTGTAACCACACTCATCATTCACTATGTACTGTAACCACACTCATCATTCACTGTACTGTAACCACACTCATCATTCACTGTGTACTGTAACCACACTCATCATTCACTGTGTACTGTAACCACACTCATTATTCACTATACACTGTAACCACATTCATTATTCACTGTGTACTGTAACCACACTCATTATTCACTATACACTGTAACCACACTCATTATTCACTATACACTGTAACCACACTCATTATTCACTATACACTGTAACCACACTCATTATTCACTGTGCACTGTAACCACACTCATTATTCACTGTGTACTGTAACCACACTCATTATTCACTGTGTACTGTAACCACACTCATTATTCACTGTGCACTGTAACCACACTCATTATTCACTATACACTGTAACCACACTCATTATTCACTGTGTACTGTAACCACACTCATTATTCACTATGTACTGTAACCACACTCATTATTCACTGTGTACTGTAACCACACTCATTATTCACTGTACACTGTAACCACACTCATTATTCAATATGCACTGTAACCACACTCATTATTTAATATGCACTGTAACCACACTCATTATTCAATATGCACTGTAACCACACTCATTATTCACTATACACTGTAACCACACTCATTATTCACTATACACTGTAACCACACTCATTATTCACTGTGTACTGTAACCACACTCATTATTCACTGTGTACTGTAACCACACTCATTATTCACTATACACTGTAACCACACTCATTGTTCACTGTGTACTGTAACCACACTCATTATTCACTGTGTACTGTAACCACACTCATTATTCACTGTGCACTGTAACCACACTCATTATTCAATATGCACTGTAACCACACTCATTATTCAATATGTACTGTAACCACACTCATTATTCACTATACACTGTAACCACACTCATTATTCACTATACACTGTAACCACACTCATTATTCACTGTACACTGTAACCACACTCATTATTCACTGTACACTGTAACCACACTCATTATTCACTATGTACTGTAACCACACTCATTATTCACTGTGCACTGTAACCACACTCATTATTCACTGTGTACTGTAACCACACTCATTATTCACTATATACTGTAACCACACTCATTATTCACTATACACTCTAACCACACTCATTATTCACTGTGTACTGTAACCACACTCATTATTCACTGTGTACTGTAACCACACTCATTATTCACTGTGTACTGTAACCACACTCATTATTCACTGTGCACTGTAACCACACTCATTATTCAATATGCACTGTAACCACACTCATTATTCAATATGTACTGTAACCACACTCATTATTCACTATACACTGTAACCACACTCATTATTCACTATACACTGTAACCACACTCATTATTCACTGTACACTGTAACCACACTCATTATTCACTGTACACTGTAACCACACTCATTATTCACTATGTACTGTAACCACACTCATTATTCACTGTGCACTGTAACCACACTCATTATTCACTGTGTACTGTAACCACACTCATTATTCACTGTGTACTGTAACCACACTCATTATTCACTATGTACTGTAGGCCACTTAAACACCGTCAGTCCAATGTGGACATGTCCAACCCATAAAACAGCCAATGTAACTGCGCTAGCTAGTGTAAGACTGAGGGATGGCCATTGAACTAGCTCACTAGTTTGGTAGTTAGCGATTATTACTGCATTAAATAATATAAAAATATAATATAATAATGCAAAGGAGCTCATATGCTCTTGAGTGATGTGCTGATATCATTACAATATCATCACGCTAAAGACAGAAGCAGCAGCTACTTTGTGTTAATGGCTGCCGGTTACCATGGAGATCAGGCCAGGTCAAAGTGTGCATGTAGTTAGAATTTATCTGGACTGATAGAAGAGTGTATGTGTGTATGTGTGTGTGTGTGTGTGTGGTCACACTTTATGACTGCTCTCAGCAGGAAGCTTCAACTTCCTGGAAGAGACACTACAGCAGTAAATGTGTAACACACACACACACACACACACACACACACACACACACACACACACACACACAGCATAATGATGTGTTTTCCTGTAAATAATATAACTAGCTATAAAGAATTATCATTATCAATATTCTAAACCACATAATGCTCACTACATAGTGCACTACTCTCTTATGCAGTCAGAACACGACTACTGGACTCACGAAATCCCACAGTGCCCTGCTATGGGCTAGTGCCCAAACAATGCACTCCTGTTTACTGTGGTTTGGGACACGTCCACAGTGGATGCAGTGTTTATGTGGCCTACAGTGTATAGTGCGTGTGGTTTGGGACACGTCCACAGTGGACTGATAACATTTATGTGGCCTACAGTAAATAGTGTATAGTGGGTGTGATTTGGGACACATCCACAGTGGATACAGTGTTTATGTGGCCTACAGTGTATAGTGCATGTGATTTGGGACACGTCCACAGTGGATGCAGTGTTTATATGGCCTAGCGTATATAGTCTATAGTGCGTGTGGTTTGGGACATGTCCACAGTGGACGCAGTGTTTATGTGGCCTATAGTGTATAGTGCGTGTGGTTTGGGACACGTCTACAGTGGACTGATAACATTTATGTGGCCTACAGTACATAGTGTATAATGCATGTGGTTTGGGACACGTCCGTAGTGGACGCAGTGTTTATGTAGCCTACAGTGTATAGTGCGTGTGGTTTGGGACACATCCACAGTGGACGCACTGTTTATGTGGCCTACAGTGTATAGTGTATAGTGTATAATGCATGTGGTTTGGGACACGTCCACAGTGGACGGAGCATTTCTGTGGCCTACAGTGTATAGCGTGTGTGGTTTGGTACGTGTCCACAGTGCAGTGATGGTGTTTATGTGGCCTACAGTGTATAGTGAAAAAGAAGTGTGGTTTGGGACACGTCCCTAGTAGACACACTGTTTATGTGGCCTACAGTATATAGTGTATAGTGCGTGTAGTTTGGAACACATCCACAGTGGATGCACTGTTTATGTGGCCTACAGTATATAGTGTATAGTGCGTGTGGTTTGGAACACGTCCACAGTGGATGCACTGTTTATGTGGCCTACAGTGTATAGTGTATAATGCGTGTGGTTTGGGACACCTCCACAGTGGACGGAGCATTTATGTGGCCTACAGTGTATAGTGTGTGTGGTTTGGGACACGTCCACACCAGACACAGTGGCTTATAGTGTATAGTGCGTGTGGTTAGGGACACGTACACAATGTACTGATGACATTTATGTGGCCTACAGTGTATAAGTGAGTGTGGTTTGGGACACATCCACAGTAGGCGCAGTGGCCTATAGTGTATAGTGAGTGTGGTTTGGGACACGTCCACAGTGGATGCAGTGTTTATGTGGCCTACAGTGTATAGTGAAAATGAAGTGTGGTTTGGGACACGTCCACAGTGTTCTGATGACATTTATGTGGCCTACAGTACATAGTGTATAGTGTATAGTGCGTGTAGTTTGGGACACGTCCACAGTGGATGCACTGTTTATGTGGCCTAGAGTGTATAGTGTCAAAGAAATGTTGTTGGGACACGTCCATGATGGAATGATGGCATTTATGTTGCCTACAGTACATAGTGAACAGTGTGTGGTTTGGGACACATCCGCAGTGGCCTGACAACAATTACATAACTACAGTGGAATGATGGTGTTTATGTGGCCTACACTATGTAGTGATCAGTGTCCAGTTTGGGACACGCCCACAGTGGACTCAGTGTTTATGTTGCCTACAGTATATAGTGAAAAAGAAGTGTGATTTGGGACACATCCACAGTGGACTCATGGTTTATGTGGCCTACAGTGTATAGTGCGTGTGGTTTGGGATACGTCCACAGTGGATGCACTGTTTATGTGGCCTACAGTATATAGTGTATAACGCGTGTGGTTTGGGAAACGTCCACAGTAGGCGCAGTGGCCTATAGTGTATAGTGCGTGTGGTTAGGGACACGTCCACAGTGTACTGATAACATTTATGTGGCCTACAGTGTATAGTGTCTGTGGTTTGGGACACATCCACAGTAGGCACAGTGGCCTATAGTGTATAGTGAGTGTGGTTTGGGACACGTCCACAGTGGATGCAGTGTTTATGTGGCCTACAGTGTATAGTGTGTGTGGTTTGGGACGCGTCCACAGTGCAGTGATGGTGTTTATGTGGCCTACAGCGTATAGTGAAAAAGAAGTGTGGTTTGGGACACGTCCATAGTAGACACACTGTTTATGTGGCCTACAGTGTATAGTGTATGATGCGTGTGGTTTGGGACATGTCCACAGTGGACTCATGGTTTATGTGGCCTACAGTGTATAGTGCGTGTGGTTTGGGACACGTCCACAGTAGACACACTGTTTATGTGGCCTACAGTATATAGTGTATAGTGCATGTGGTTTTGGACACGTCCACATTAGACACACTATTTATGTGGCCTACAGCGTATAGTGTGTGTGGTTTGGGACATGTCCACAGTGGATGCACTGTTTATGTGGCCTACAGTATATAGTGTATAACGCGTGTGGTTTGGGAAACGTCCACAGTAGGCGCAGTGGCCTATAGTGTATAGTGCGTGTGGTTAGGGACACGTCCACAGTGTACTGATAACATTTATGTGGCCTACAGTGTATAGTGTCTGTTATTTGGGACACGTCCACAGTAGGCGCAGTGGCCTATAGTGTATAGTGAGTCTGGTTTGGGACACGTCCACAGTGGATGCAGTGTTTATGTGGCCTACAGTGTATAGTGAAAAGGAAGTGTGGTTTGGGACACGTCCACAGTGTACTGATGACATTTATGTGGCCTACAGTACACAGTGCGTGTGGTTTGGGACACGTCCACAGTAGATGCAGCGTTTATGTGGCCTACAGTGTATAGTGAAAAAGAAGTGTGGTTTGGGACACGTCCATAGTAGACACACACTTTATGTGGCCTACAATGTATAGTGTATGATGCGTGTGGTTTGGGACACGTCCACAGTGGATGCACTGTTTATGTGACCTACAGTGTATAGTGTATAATGCGTGTGGTTTGGGACACGTCCACAGTGGATGCACTGTTTATGTGGCCTACAATGTATAGTGTGTGTTTTGGGACAAGTCCACAGCAGGCGCAGTGGCCTATAGTGTATAGTGCTGATGACATTTATGTGGCCTACAGTACATAGTGTATAGTGGGTGTGCTTTGGGACACATCCACAGTGGACACAGTGTTTATGTGGCCTACAGAGTATAGTGTATAGTGTGTGCGGTTTGGGACACGTCCACAGTGAACACAGTGTTTATGTGGCCTACAGTATATAGTGTATAGTGCGTGTGGTTTAGGACACGTCCACAGTGGACACAGTGTTTATGTGGCCTACAGTATATAGTGAAAATGAAGTGTGGTTTGGGACACGTCCACAATGGACGCAGTGTTTGTGGCCTGCAGTATATAGTGTATAGTGCGTCTGGTTTGGGACACGTCCACAGTGGACACAGTGTTTATGTGGCCTACAGTATATAGTGAAATGAAGTGTGGCTTGGGACACGTCTACAATGGACGCAGTGTTTGTGGCCTGCAGTATATAGTGAAAATGAAGGTCCACTGTGGGCATGACCCAAACTGCACAAGTGTTTATGTGGCCTACAGTATATAGTGTATAGTGCGTGCGGTTTGGGACACGTCCACAGTGGACTGTAGCCTGCTATTAAACAAGCTAGCTAGGGTTCTTGGCTAAACCATAACAGCTAGCTAGTTAACAACTGCATAAAATAAGGCATTAGATATAGCTAGCTGACTAGCGGCACATTGCAGTCTTGTTCTTGGAGTCGCTAATCACACATCGCTAAATAGCTTAGCTAGCTTGGTTATTAGCTAACAGCACTAGTAACTTAAGACACAGGTTCATTTCAACTCGAAATTTTAATACCGACACATGACTGTTTAGTCTCATGGCAGAACAGTGAAACACTTTTCTCGTGTAAAATACTTTTAAAAAATATACACAAGATATACATTTCACATTCAGTGTGATGGAGTGACTGAGAAGTTTGGAGGCATTTTCCTGTGAAAAGTAACGGCACGTCCACGACGCGGTGTTCGCAATTAATGCGGAAATCCCTAACGGTCTACAGTACAGCTACAGTCTTGTTCGTAACAAATGTGTTCCTACCGAAGATTCTACCGAAGCCACGTGAAAAACAAAACACGTTTGTGTTACACATTTACAAAGCGGATTTTCGGAAATTTCCGTTCATAAGACTCGCAATGTTGTCGCCGTGTTCACGCAGTATTACTCACGACAGGAAATAGACTCTGTAGAGAATGTTCTAGTGAAGGAAAGTGAAAATATATAATCAAGTGACACAAACAGATTGTTGGTACCCAAAAACAAAACAAAATCCCCCATATAAAAACTACAGAACTGAGATGGACTTCAACTCCCATGAGCCTCTGTAAAATTCTTGGAATAAACACACACCTTGTCTCACTTTAATGTTCACGTTCTTGTACCATCGCGCTGCACGTCATCCATCACACGACCCCCGAGAACCTCCCATCGCGTTCACATGGCAGTGGAGTGTTGGCTGGTTGGGGCAGAAGCAGTGCATGATGGGAAATGTAGTCTTTACACACTGGCTATGACTTCCTATCACAATTCATATCGCCTCTGTTGGTGAATGTTGTGAATAATATTGGGTGTATGGCAGTTAGTACGGAAGCAGTGCATGCTGGGGAGACGTAGTTCTAACGTAACTTTGCTTGTGTCTCCGTTTGGCACATTATACTCGCGAACATAACGCTCCGTCCTTTTCTAACGTAAACCTTAACACGAGAATTGGCATCAAATATCATATCGCATCAAATATATCATATTACACTGCTGTTGGCACACAAGCAGTGCATTCTGGGATATGGAGTTCTCAAACACTTACTTTTTTTTGTAACGCTAATCTCTCTTCTGTCCTACAGACAATATGTATGTGCAGTGCATGCTGGGAGATGAAGTAATTATACACTGGTTACTGAACCAGTACTGGCACATGAAACTTTTATATCCGTTTTTACGTCCTTTTTTGTTTCCTCCCTCCATCTGTCCATCAACCGTTTCGTCTTCCCTCCCTCCATCATTTCATTCTTTCTTTCCTTCTCTCCATAATTTCCTTTCCTACATTTCTTTCTTCCCTTTCTTGATCATTGTCCCTTCTTTCTCTCTTTCCCTAACCCCTCCATTTGTTTCATTACTTGTGTCATTAGTGAGTTGATGGAACTGAATGCAGTTTAGAGTTAATCAGTGAGTGTGTACTTGTTGCTAAGGGCAACCAGTGCACTCAAGAGTGAAAATCCCTACACACTTCTTCCTCCGTTTGGGCTGCGAGTGCGCACTCTTGACGTGACTGATACGCATTTTAAAGGAAGCTGTAGAGGGCGTGGTAAAAAGAGAGCTAAAACAGGGGCTAAAACAGGCGCACAGAAGCAGTGCATGCTGGGATTTGTAGTTCTTACACGGCAGGTGCACTAATTATAACCTGAAATACCCAGTGCATGCCTGAAATCCCATAATGCACTGCAGAACGCGTTCGGCGGTTTGTACTGAGACGAGCGTCACTTCTGGCGCTCCTCCCTCGTCCTCTCCTTCTTCCCTCCCCCCATCAGTCGTCCGGCGGCGATGCAGACGAAGGCCACGGCGTGGATCAGGAAGTAAATGGAGCTCCAGTAGTGCAGCGTGTCGCCGGCCTTCAGCAGGACGAAGCCCATGCACATGTAGTCGTACGCGCGCATCTTCAGGAACCAGTGCACCCAGTCGAACACCTTCTGTCCCTCAGCGCCGAGACGCGCACGCACACACGACTCCATCGCCAACTCTGCAGCGATACACACCGGGATGGTGAGGAAGGACAGGTAATAACCTGCATGCAGACCGTGCCAGTACGCGCTCACCAACATCGTCCATCCCGCTCTAGAGAGAGAGAGAGAGAGAGAGAGAGAGAGAGAACCCTATTAACTTTTTATTAAAATTGCAAGTGTGTGTGTGTGTGTGTGGGCGTTTCACCTCAGGGCGTAGGCTCTGAACGGTGCGCTGCTGTAGATGTACTGATGAAGCCACCACTGCACCGTCATGTTCCAGTAGCGCATACCGTGTCGCACTTTCACACAGAAGTCTGCGTTGTAGCAGTCGATGTTCTGGATGGTTCTGAAGTCATACTCAACCAGAGCACCGGGCTCGGGGCTGAACACACACACACACATATCAATGTTTATGTTACTCTGATATTTATTTCACTTCTCATATAGACACTAATAAATGAACAGCATTGGGAATATGGCCGATGGAACAGAAGCAGTGCATGCTGGGAAAGGTGGTGGGCTACTTTAGGAAACAGACCTGTATTGTACTGTCGGTCCGCCTCCTGGTTTAGACTCCGCCCCCTGCGGGTAGCATCCGAGTCCCGCTGTGATGCAGCCGGCCTCGGCTCCGCACCAGGCCGAGTAGAACCTCATGCGGAACACGAAGAACACCGCCACCATGTAGAACAACCTGCAACGTTTATCTGTTGTATTATACACGGCTACGCGCTAGCTACAACGTCATCATTACTCTCACAGTTGCCTAGCAACAGTGATCTCGTTTTATGTTGTTCACGTCAAAAGCTTCGTTTAGAAGAAGAAGAAGAAGAAGAAGAGGAGAAGGAGAAGAACGCACCTGAAGAAGTAGTTGTGCTGCAGGAAGTCGTCAGTGCGAACGTAGGACAACGGGAACAGGAAGTTTACACCCATGAAGAGAGCGGCATAAACAGGAACCATCTTTAACCTGCTCAGGCACGGCACTTTACACGGCAGCGAGAGAGGATCGGTCTGTTCGAGCCAGTCCACATACGTCTGATAACGGAAGAATGGCCCTGAGCGAGAGAGAGAGAGAGAGAGAGAGAGAGAGAGAGATGGAACGCCAGTGGAATGCCTTTTCAGTCACTATGGAAACCTATTTACGCCACAACGCAACCGCGTGAGTGACGAACATTTTGATAAGGCAAAAATACAAAAATAATAAATTGCTGCCCCTTCAATGGAGTGATAACATGTAGGAAGCTCACAAACAAAATTACCTGTCATGAGCCCAATGTAGCAGTAGCTGTAGGAGATGAAGTCATAGAGGGAGGGCTCGTGAGAGAGGCGGCCAATCACGGGCGACTTGGAGAACGAGCTCACTTCCTTTTTCTTCTCAAAGTGATAGCTCTGAACCTCGTACGCCAAACTGACCAACTGTTACACACGACACATTACACATGCATCTTTCTGTTCTTCATTTTTGTCTGTTCTTCATTTTGCACATGCGGTTACGATTACAGTACAACAGCGTGAGAATCTCGTGAGCAGATGTTCTCGCTGACCTTCAGGGTGAGGAGAAGCTGGATGGCGTTAGCGAACGGTGACGGAGGTGGAAGTCCGAACCACGTGACCATACGGAAAAATAAAAGATAAAGGAACGTCCATCCGAGAGAAAGGGGCGGAGCTTTCCTACAAAGAAATAAACAATATATAGAATATATAAGGAATAACGCAATATTAAACATTATATATAAATATATAAAACTATATGAGTTTTACCTACATGTTTCTTCAAACAGATTATATTCCAGAAATAATCAAACCCCTTCTAAAACTGATCAATTCTTCCCTTAGCACTGACTATGTACCTAAATCATTTAAATTAGCAGTTATCAAACCCCTGATTAAAAAACCTGACCTCGACCCCTGTCAATTGTCCAGCTATAGGCTAATATCAAATCTCCCCTTTATCTCCAAGATCTTAGAAAAGGTTGTAGCACAGCAGCTATGCTCGTACCTAAATAGGAATAACATTCATGAAATGTATCAGTCAGGATTTAGGCCTCATCATAGCACAGAGACAGCACTGGTTAAAGTGGTAAATGACCCACTGATGGCCGCTGATCAGGGTTGTGTCTCCGTGCTTGTGTTGCTTGACCTTAGTGCAGCTTTTGATACAATTGATCATACTATTCTCCATGATAGACTAGAAAACGTTGTTGGCGTTAAGGGAACGGCCCTCTCCTGGCTCAGGTCTTATTTGACTGATCGTTATCAGTTCGTAGATATAAATGGTGACTTCTTGATACATACTGGAGGTAAAATTTGGTGTTCCTCAAGGTTCTGTTTTAGGCCCACTGCTTTTTTCTTTATATATGCTACCTCTGGGTCAAATTATTCGTAAACATGGAATTAGCTTCCACCGTTATGCTGATGACACAAAGTTGTATGTTTCAGCAAAGCCAGATGACAGACACCAGTTTAATAAAGTTGAGGAATGTGTAAAGGACATTAGACAGTGGATGCTTATTAACTTCCTCTTACTTAATTCTGACAAGACAGAAGTACTTATACTAGGACCACATGCAGCTAGAAGTAAGTTTTCTGATTCCATAGTAACTCTGGATGGCCTTTCCGTTCCATCATGTGCAGCAGTAAAAGACCTTGGTGTGATTATTGACTCCAGTCTTTCCTTTGCCGCCCACGTAGGTAATATTACTAGGATAGCCTTCTTTCACCTCAGAAATATTGCTAAGATAAGAAATATATTGCCACTACATGATGCAGAAAAATTACTCCATGCTTTCGTCACCTCTAGGTTGGATTATTGTAATGCCTTACTGTCTGGATGTTCCAGTAGGAGCATAAACAAACTCCAGTTAGTCCAGAATGCAGCTGCAAGAGTCCTCACTAGAACCAGAAGATATGACCACATCACCCCTATCTTATCCACATTGCACTGGCTCCCAGTGAAATTTCGCATCGATTATAAAATACTACTATTGATTTATATAGCGCTAAATGGCTTCGCGCCATTTTGGTCTTTTATGATCCGCCACGCCTACTTCGATCAAAAGGTGCAGGCTATTTGTTGGTACCTCGAATATTGAAGGCTACAGCAGGGGGAAGCGCTTTTCTTACAAAGCCCCACAGTTATGGAACAGCCTTCCAATTAGTGTTCGGGACTCAGACACAGTCTCAGTGTTTAAGTCCAGGCTGAAAACTTATTTGTTTAGTCAAACTTTTTGTGAATAGTTTTTTATTTATTTATTTTTTCTTAGGTAAAGGAGCAGATCTAGAGGTCTCACAGGCATAGTGTGTTGTGGTGAACTGGGATGTTTGGATATTTCTGTAAAGCTGCTTTGGGACTTTTTTGACCATTGTTAAACGCGCTATACAAATAAACTGAACTGAACTTATAACTTTATAGGTGAATGTAATAAGTAAGGAATAAAACACTTGGGGGGAGATGTTTACGATTACAATTTTTATTTACTGAAGAACAGCACTTCACACATGGACATCACAACAGTCAAAAGTGAAGCCAAAGTGTCTCTAATGCCCTCTAGTGGCTGGCAGCACTACAGTTTTTACCCCCACCCACTGCCATGTTACTGAATGGAGAACAAAATTATTTTCAACAAATTATCAATTATTTCCGGGTTCAGCTGACTTTGATATCTCCCCCAGTATTTTTCCCGGACGATCAATCTGTCTATATGAGATATTTGGTGATAAATAAGAGGTGATCAATAAATCCGCCAACCAGTGCGAGTGAACACACTGACGGCACAAACCAAGTCAGCTAACACTAGCTGCATTTAATAACAATTAACGATTTACTGTATGTAGCTTAGTCAGTCATGACTCAAAGCTCTAACTTTGTTTCCTGACAATGGTGAACATCAATGTTCTTGTGAAAAGTTATACGACTACAGTTTAGCATTTGACATAGTAATTAATTGCCGTTTTGAGTTGCACTTCAGTTGATATTTTACAGCACGCGCACTCCCGACATGAGAGTGTGCAGCACTAATGTGGGCGGGTGTGAGGCGGAGCCACCGTCTGACTGGCTGTATCTACTGCATGTGCAATTTTTCGCAAGATGGTGACTTCCATTTCAACCAAAAAAGGCTTCAGGATCGCACAGTGGGAGCGAATGGTGCCATGTTGTCCACTCATATACATATACAGAGTCAAAACATCCTGGAGGCACCGATTATACATTATTTTTATATTTAAACAGGTTATTTCAATAAATTAATAAATACACTTTTCCTAAATAAATAATAAACAAATAAATAAATGTGCATGCAATTAATACTGATAATTAATTAAGAAATCATTTTTCATATATATAATTTATAAAAGATAACTATACGCTTCATAATTATTAGACACGTTTTTCTTTGAGAGCGGCAGGCTGTGGTTTGTCATATTAAAATGTGTCGTTTGCATAGAACCACAAAAAAAAAGGGAACAGGAAACAGTGCAACACGGAACTCTAATAATGAAATCGCGATGATGAAAGGCACGAAACATCATCTTTGGGATTTTAGAAACACGAGAACATATCCTGTGGATAAACAGCATAAAGAATGACTGGTGACTCTCTGATGTCTACATTAACCTCAACACAATTCCTTTCCTTTCAGTTTAAAGTGGGCGGGGCTAAGGTTGTGTTAAAAAATCTGGACACACACACACACTCACTCACTCTCACCTCCAGTTGACTCGGATAATCAGCCACGTTCCCAGCACGGTGCACAGCGAGTGCAAAATGTGTATCCCGCATGTGGCGATGGTGATGAGGAGACCCAAACTCAACGCTGCCCCCTGCTTCACTGGAGGACCTGTTACACAACGCAACACACACAAAAATAATCATCTCATCCTGCAAGGAGTCGAAGAACAGAATAAAGCTTTAAATAAGATACTGTTTTTAAGACATAGTGTTAATGTTGGTTAGACAGATCTATGTAAAATCCCAGAACAGTGTTTCTCCATCAGAGAAGGTGCCACGCAGAACCCCTTTAGAAAGTTAAGAATCTTAATCAGCTCTCTGCTGAGAGTCAGGACTTACTGAGGTAGCGGAACAGGACCCCCACAGGTATGGATGCGGCGAGGAACCCCATGTACACCAGCTCTTCTGGAGACATTTCTCTGTTCACAGTAAAAGGAAGTAAAAAACCTGTGAGTAATGCCTTAAAATAGAAGCGGCCCTACTGAGATACTAATATAAATTCCAATGTATGAAGCCAAAATGGCCGAGGTTCTACTAAGAACACTAACTAGATTGGGATAGAGCTTCAGAATAGCATAGGGTTTAATATGAACACAAACTAGACACAAACTCCAGAGCCAAAATAGATCATGTAATAGATCATCAATAAAGCAAGCACTACCGAGACACAAACATTTGGGACAGAGCCCTAAAACGGCCGACATTCTTTTAAAAGTCTTGGGCTGCGTCCGAAATCGCATACCATGACAGTACTATGCGATCCAATCAGGACCTACTGCTCGGCCGTCGATACAGTACGTACTGATCAGTTTAAGTGGTAAGCATAGCTCTTCCGCACCAGTCCCGTTGCATTAATGGGACAGCGCAGTATCCACAGTGTCCAGTGGTTCCATACTGCAGAATCCAGGCAGAAGGAGTACGTCATCCGGGTATTTCTCACCTAATGTTTTATGAATATGAGAATTCAGACATACTACTCCTTCAGCGTACCGCTTTTTGCCTACTGTGTAGTAGGGTAATAGGGATATTCGGACGCAGCCTTAGAGCAGCAGAGAGTTTATGATGTCACTAACTAGTTGTGCATTAGTTGGGACAGAGCCTTAAAATGACAGAGTCTAATTAACTAGAGCACTAACTAGACATGAAGTCAAGAGTTTAGTAAGAACACTAACTAGACATTCATTTGCAAATAAAATAGACATTTTAGATGGAACCTTAAACTTTCAGAGGCTCTAGTTATTTCTGCAGCAGTGCTGAGGTCATGCTGCATTTACATGCGAAGTAAAACGCAGGACGTTTCTGATATAATGCTCGCATGCAACCACAGATACGAGAGATAAGAAGCTCAGATCGGACCATCGGACGTGTAGTTAAAGGAAAACGGATCTCTGATAGGCAAACGATGGAAGAGTCTCGTTTCAGAGATGACTCACTCTGGCATTAATTCATGATTTATGATCTTCACACCTGTTTGTTCAAATTCAAAACAAGTTGGTCAGTTTATATACAATATATAGCATATAATATAATATCAATACTTTTTAGAGAGTATCACGGACATCATTAGGACTGTGATAACACTGACTGTATGTTATTTCTGCCCCAAATCTTTCGATCCTTTTCCAGGTTACATAACTCCATTTTATAAGCAACAAATGTACAGAAATAAAAACATTTCAAAAGAGTTTAGACCGTGACGAATATCGCTAATGGTACAATTTATATATTCGCCATTAACGTCAGACGATTACAGATTTCAATAATTCATGAGGATTTTTTTTTACAGGCCCGGTGGCATCGTACAGGCTCCTGTAATATCTATTAAAATAGTGAATATTGCAGTAATTATTATAATTACTGAAATGTATAGTCTAGTATCTGTATGTATACATTTTCTCATCTGTTTTTTTTTTCAGAAAGATGCAGACTACTTATTTTATCAGCATTTAAAGCTGTTTTAATTGTCATTATATGTTGTTCATCTTTTTTCCCCCCAATCATCCTGTTTATTATATCTGATTTTTTTTTTAAAATTTTTTTAGGTGTTTACCTGTCAATGTCCATGTCACATTATTCACACAACACACATCAACAAATGAATGGTTTACAGCTGAGCAATTTTTAGATACTTTTATATAACAACTCATTGTTATTCCCAAGATATTCAAAGTCTAAGTTAAAAATTTTTTGCAACATGTTTAAGGGACCTGTCCACTACTAACATGCTAGCAAGGCATAGCACAAAATAACAACCTGAACACAACAGGACGCTTAAAAATAGCGTTTTAAAGCTGGCACTTGTTTTCTTAAAGCCTAAACTGAAATATTTTTTTTATTTTTATTAATACTTACGGTGTGGCAGGTACAAACGTGTTCCAGTCTTCACTTCAGGCACAGTATGAGTGAATCACTTCCTGTCAGCAAGCTAACCGCACGCGCCCATTGGGCGACGTGACGGTTCGATAAACTCGAGCTCTGATTGGCTGGTTAGTTTCCCCGCCTAGCGCGAGGACTAGCTAAAGCACGAAGAGACTGTCGAATAGATAATAATAATAATAATAATAATAATAATAATAATAATAATAATAATAATAATAATAACTGATTTAAAAGATATTTAAATCATTCGAATCGCAGCGAGTCACTCGACTCATTTTGCCCCGAAGCCCGAAGCAATATGACAGTCACGTGAGTGCGGGGACTGTTTTGTAGTGAATGGCTGGGGGCAAACACACAAAAACCTTGTGCTTGCTGTGCCTGGAAGTTTAGAAAGAGTCCTTAAAGAGCTCAGTTCTTCGTTATATTTATTACTGTGCACACAGTTTTCTCCTTTATGATCACTCATTCCTCATCCGAGCCATCACTTCCTGCAACCGTACCGTCCTCTCCGAAAGTATTGGAACAGCAAGGCCAATTCTATTGTTGTTGTTTTTTTGCTATATGCTGAAGACATTTGGGTTTGCGATAAAAAGATGAATGAGACCATAGATCGGAATTTCAGCACTCATTTTCTATTTAAATCTAGATGTGTTAAACACCTTCGAACACGTCACCTTTGGTGTCACACCGTCCAATTTTTAGCTGAGCAAAAGTATAGGAAGAGATAGTAAATGAAAGTAAACAACACTTAATATTTGGTTGTATAATAACTGCATCAAACTGGCAGCCCACTGACACACTGTGATGTTTTTCCAGGCTTGTACTGCGGCTCCTTTTTGTTGTTGTCGTTGTTACCCTCACTAAAATAAAAAATCTTTCAGAGTCCAGGGGTTTAAGATGCCAAAATCAGACTTTATTGGAACGCCACGAAGCCGACATGTCTGCAGATCATCTGTCAGTTACAACCAATGCTCATGCTTTTATACATTACTAAAACAATAAACTCATTTAGGCGGGGTTTTCCCTTTTTTTTCTTTACTCACATTTCTGACGTTTTGCCACAATTATGGTTCTTTCTCCGTATCTTATCTATAATGAAATTTCATTTCACTGATTTAGGAGGTACACTTCAACCCTGCGTTTCATTAAATCACTAACATCAGAATGGTACCAAGGTACCAGCTTGAACACACAGAGTGCAAACTCAATGACACTATACAGAGAATGAGTTTTTATGAAAAATAACAGAGCACCTGGCAGAAAAAATACATTTCTAACTGAAGAAGGTGCATTCAGTGATTAATCTATGCTACTTGATTTCTTTAGTATATACCATAGGCTTAAAAATATACCATATTTCTCCCTTCAGTCTCCTCTTCAGGAGATGAAATTCATGCTCAAGTTGGTTAAGGCCTGGTGATTGACTTGGCCAGTCTGAAACTTTCCACTTTTTAATATATATATATATATATATATATATATATATATATATATATATATATATATATATATATATATATATATTGTAACACCTTTTAGACAGTTGCACTGAGGAAAAGACAGGAGGAAGAGTTAGAGGTAGCAGAGCCGAAGATGTTGAGGTTCTCTCTGGGAGTGACGAGGATGGATAGGATCAGGAACGAGTACATCAGAGGGACAGCACATGTGAGATGTTTTGGAGACAAAGTTAGAGAGGCCAGGTTGAGATGGTTTGGACATGTTCAGAGGAGGGAGAGTGAATATATCGGTAAAAGGATGCCGAGGTTAGAGCTGCCAGGCAGGAGGCCGAGAGGAAGACCAAAGAGGAGGTTTATGGATGAAGTGTAGGAGGACATGAAGGTAGTCATGGTCTGAGAGAAGAGGATGCAGGGGATAGGGCTAGATGGAGGCAGATGATTCGCCGTGGCGACCCCTGAAGGGAACAGCCAAGAGGAAAAGAAGATATTGTAACACCTTTAAGGTCGGGTACGGAGGAACCAGAAGGGAGACAGGCTTAATCCAACTCGAACACTTTTATTTCTTCCTTTTGTTCTCGGTATTTGGGTTTTTCTTTTATTTTCCAGTATGTACACACACACACACGCACACATGTGGCTCTGTATCGGCGTTGTTTTCTCCCTCTCGAGGCACGTGTCTCCTCACTGCAACACAGAACACTCGTTAGTCTAAATTTCCTACAGGTGTGTAAACCTTACCACTCCCTTTCTCCGTGTCCGCCCTCCATTCACAAACCGGTGCTCGACCACGCCCCCGCCTCCATATATATATATATATATATATATATATATATATATATATATATATATATATATATATATATATATAATTTTTTTTTTTTTTTAATTTTGGATCATTGTTTTGCTACATGACAAAATTCCTCCTAATAAATTTGGATGTATTTCTCTGTAAATTGACAGACAAAATATTCCTGCAGACTTCTGAATTCATTCTGCTGCTACCGTGAGCCTGTTCCAGAAGCAGTCATGCAAGCCCAAGACATTACACTACCTCCACTGTGCTTGACTGATGGGCTCCTATGTTTTGAATTATAAGCAGATATATATGCAGGAAAAAAAAATAAAAAATCCTTAGGGTATATGTCAGTGGACGAGGTGGCGAGACAAAAGTGTGACGCTACTTAATAATTAACAGCTTCGCCAGTTTTTTAATGGACCAAACACACCACAGTCGCACGTCCTCGTTTTCTGTTGACTCATAAGAGGCAACAGAAAACAAGAACACCTCCCCTAGGTGCTAAAGGACTCCACGGCCCCAGGTTCCACCCTCCATGACACCGAGGTCAAGTTCCTGATCTGTGCAGGTGATTCGGTCCTGCTGTCTACGGCAGAACCTTTCCATTCTAGTACCCTCAGTAGTCAGACATGTGCAAAAAAAGGCAAGATAGTGCATGAAGTGGGATACTAGCAGATATATGATAATGGCAGGATGTCATTGCAGTGCAAATGACATGGACATGCTACAATATAAGAATATAACATTAAACTAATGATAGCATGTAGAGGTGTGAGGGGCGGCAGAAAGGGGAGGTGTACCACAAGTGCGAGCTATAGTTTAGTAAAATATGTTTCACATAGCTGCTACTACTGACACCAGGTGTGAAAATTCAGGGCGGGTGTCTTTCTAAACCAAGTGTAGGTCTCTGCGGAACATAAATGGGCGTTTCCCAATCAGTGGGCGTCTTCAGACCGGATAGGCGCTATTCAACCATCCAATCAACTACGGTTATGGTTAGGGTTATTTTAACAAATCAGGTAAAGCGGTAAACGCCTTTTGTTGTTGTTGTTGTTGTTGTTCTGCAGAGACACCATGGGCTTTGATCCTCGCGCGCTAGGAAACTAACCAGCCAATCAGAGCTCGAGTTTATCGAACTGTCACGTCGACCAGTGGGCGCGTGCAGTTAGCTTGCTAACAGGAAGACACTCGCTCACATTGTGCTTCAAGTGAAGACTGGGACATGTTTATACCACAATAAGTAATATCCTCAATGGTGGTCCAAATGCGGGAAAACAAATGAAAGCAATCATGAGATTTATTCGGATCTGTGGATTTAAAAAAAGATACTGGGAATACCTGAGAAATACAGATTTAATTCTCTTCACCCTCCATGACAGTGGGTGGCGGTATGCAGCTCTTAAGTTGGTTCGCAACCCGCTATAAAACCAAGGAGAAAAAGAAGAAGAACAAGAACACAAGCACCTTTATATCCATGTTTATACCCGCCACATGTAAGTATTAATAAAAAAAAAATTACTTATTTTTACTTAATACTTATAAAAATATTTCAGTTTAGACTTTAAGAAAACAAGTACCAGCTTTATTGCTATTTTTAAGCGTCCTGTTGTGTTCAGGTTGTTATTCTGTGCTATGCCTTGCTAGCATGTCAGTAGTGGGCAGGTCCCTTTTTGGACTTTGGACTTAAATATCTTGGGAATAACAATGAGTTGTTATATAAAAGTATCTAAAATTGCTCAGCTGTAAACCATTCATTTGTTGATGTGTGTTGTGTGAATAATGTGACATGGACATTGACAGGTAAACACCTAAAAAAAAAAAAAAAAAAAAAATCAGATATAATAAACAGGATGATTGGGGGGAAAAACAAGATGAACAACATATAATGATAATTAAAACAGCTTTAAATGCTGATAAAATAAATAGTCTGCATCTTCCTGAAAAAAAAAAACAGATGAGAAAATGTATACATACAGATACTAGACTATACATTTCAGTAATTATAATAATTACTGCAATATTCACTATTTTAATAGATATTACAGGAGCCTGTACGATGCCACCGGGCCTGTAAAAAAAAATCCTCATGAATTATTGAAATCTGTAATCGCCTGACGTTAATGGCGAATATATAAATTGTACGATTAATGATATTCATCACGGTCTAAACTCTTTTGAAATGTTTTTATTTCTATACATTTGTTGTTTACAAAATAAAGTCATGTAACTTGGAAAAGGATCGAAAGATTTGAGGCTGTTGTTCTTTAACTACACGTCTGACGGTTTGATCTGAGCTTCTTATCTTCCTAGTTAATGCACAACTAGTTAGTGACATCATAAACCCTCTGCTGCTCTAAGGCTGCGTCCGAATATCCCTACTACCCTACTACACGGTAGGCGAAAAGCGGTACGCTGAAGGAGTAGTATGTCTGAATCCTCATATTCATAAAACATTAGGTGAGAAATACCCGGATGACGTACTGCTTCTGCCTGGATTCTGCAGTATGGAACCACTGGACACTGTGGATACTGCGCTGTCCCATAATGCAACGGGACTGGTGCGGAAGAGCTATGCTTACCACTTAAACTGATCAGTACGTACTGTATCGACGGCCGAGCAGTAGGTCCTGATTGGATCGCAGTAGGTACTGTCATGGTATGCGATTTCGGACGCAGCCCAAGACTTTTAAAAGAATGTCGGCCGTTTTAGGGCTCTGTCCTAAATGTTTGTGTCTCGGTAGTGCTTGCTAGAACATGATCTATTTTGGCTCTGGAGTTTGTGTTCATATTAAACCCTATGCTATTCCGAAGCTCTATCCCAATCTAGTTAGTGTTCTTAGTAGAACGTCGGCCATTTTGTCTCATATTTTAGAATTTATATTAGTATCTCAGTAGGGCCTCTGCTATTTTAAGGCATTACTCACAGGATTATTACTTCCTTTTACTGTGAACAGAGAAATGTCTCCAGAAGAGCTGGTGTTCGCGGGGTTCCTTGCCGCATACGTACCTGTGGGGGTCCTGTTCCGCTACCTCAGTAAGTCCCGACTCTCAGCAGAGAGCTGATTAAGATTCTCTTGATCATTAAAAATCTCTTGACATGTTTTTCCTGACTGAAACCTGGCAAATACCACACGACTACCTACAACTAAACCTCCTTACTCCCAGCGGATATAAATATATATTGCAACCTCGTCCTCGTGGTAGAGGGGGTGGCCTTGCTGTAGTGTATAGGGAAAATGTAAGAGTCGTCGTGATTGAGCTTCATCTTGTTACTACTTTTGAATCCCTAGCCCTTAAGATTGTTAGTCATACATCTCTTGCTGTGATACTAATTTATCGTCCTCCAAAACCCACCTTGAAATGTAATTTTTTTTTTTTAGTGAAATACTTACTCTAGCCTCTGCTGCTTCGACTCATGTTCTCTTGGTTGGTGAATGTAATATTCATGTTGATAAGATGCCAATGAGCTCCTGTTTGTTTTTGATTGCTTTAACCTTACACAACGTGTGAACTATCCTACCCACAAACATGGTCATACACTTGATTTAATCTGCACTTCTAACCTCAATAATGTCTGTACATCTGACTCACGGTTAGCTATATCTGACCATAAATTGATTGAGTTTAGCGTCAGCATACCACTGTACAAATGGTATAAGCAAACCAAGATATCGTATCGTAACCTTAATGCTGTTGGCCCGGTTTCTTTCTCTGCTTATGTTTTGTGCATCTACTCTTAACTGATTCACTGAACCTCACCTGTCCTTCTGAGATCCTCTCACAGTATAATTCTACTATCTTGGGTGCTCTTGAAGACCAAGCCCCTATCAGAACTAGGCTGGTACCGTCCACCCGCTCCTCCCCATGGTTCACCCCGGATCTCCGTGCCATGGAATCCAAATGTCGTCGCATAGAACGACTGTACAGAAAAACAGGCCTCGCAGTGCACTCATTAGCCCTATCTGAACATCAACTTAAATATAAAACAGCCATAAATACCACACGCTCTTCATATCTGCCTTCTATCATCAGAAATGCAAGTTGCCGACCCAAAGCTCTTTTTTTTTCTTCTAGTCAACAAGCTAATTCACCCACCTGCAAACAGTGTTACTGCATCAGATGAGCTCTGTTGCTCGTTCCTACACTTTTTCCATGAAAAAATCAACAATATCTGCCACTCTTTTTCTGAATATGAATGGCCTGAGCATTCTATCAACCCTCTTTCCTGCTTTACTCCTACCAGTCCATCTTACATCAGTAATCTAATACAAAAATCAAACTCTTCATCCTGCCACCTAGACCCTGCTCCAACACCCCTACTTAAAAGATGTGTCTCTGCCATATCTGCTCCTATTGCACATCTGATTAATACCTCCTTTACTTCTGCTACTGTCCCTGATAACCTTAAAATTGCCGCTGTAACTCCAGTGCTCAAGAAACATAACCTGGACTCGTCTGTTCTACTAAATTATCGCCCAATTTCAAACCTGCCTTTTGTATCAAAACTACTGGAAAAAGTTGTAACCTCCCAGTTACAATCTTATTTAGCAGAGAATAACCTTCATGACCCTTTTCAGTCCGGCTTTCGAAAGTTTCATTAGCACAGAAACGGCTCTTGTGCGGGTCGTAAATGACCTCCTCCTCTCTGTTGACTCTGGTGGTCTCCGTATTCTAATACTGCTTGACCTGAGCGCTGCGTTTGACACCACCTGCCATAAAACACTCCTCTCCCGTCTCGCAGACATGGGTATCACTGGCGATGCTTGAGCTTGGTTTCTATCATATCTCACAGATCGTAGATATTTTGTTTCTATTAAAGGCTTCAAATCCCCCACTCGCCCTCTTATCCGTGGCGTTCCCCAGGGCTCCGTTCTTGGCCCTCTCCTTTTCATAATTTATATGCTTCCCCTTGGCCACGTTATTCGTCGTCACAATCTCCAATACCACTGCTATGCGGACGACACACAGATCTATCTACAGATAGATTTGTCTACAGACAAATCGCCAGACTGGGTCCTATTCTTACCATGAAGGATGCTGAGTCACTGGTCCATGCATTCATAACATCACGGCTTGATTACTGCAATTGTCTGTTTTTTGGCCTCCCATCTAAACTGATTACCAAACTACAATACATTCAAAACTCTGCGGCACGCGTTCTTACTCATAAAGAACTCTTTGAACATATTACTCCCACTTTAGCTGGTCTGCACTGGTTGCCTGTCTCCTGTCGCATTAAATTCAAACTTCTGCTCCTCACCTTCAAAGCCTGAGATGGTCTAGCACCCCAATATCTTTGTGACTTACTGCACATTTACACACCAACACGCTCCCTTCGCTCATCAAACCTAGGTCTTCTCTGTGTTCCGTCTCTCCACTGCTGGCGGCCGATCTTTCAGCGTAGCTGCCCGTGAGTTATGGAACTCACTCCCCCAAAAATCTCCGGAACATATCCTCCATTTCCTTGTTTAAATCACGGTTCAAATTCTTTCTCTTCTCCCAACACTATCTCTCTACTTCTGATGCCTGACCTTCTGGAATTTCTTTGTCTATATATTCAATTGTAGTGTGTTCCTTGATTGTAAAGTGGCCTGACTTTCTGGAATTTCTCTGTCTGTATGTTCAATTGTTATGTGTTTCTGATAGTAAAGTGTCCTTGAGCTATGGAAAGGCGCTATATAAATAAAACTTATTATTATTAAAAATGGTATCCTATTAAAAATTTTTTTTTCTTTTCTTTGACTCCTTGCAGGATGAGATGATTATTTTTGTGTGTTGCGTTGTGTAACAGGTCCTCCAGTGAAGCAGGGGGCAGCGTTGAGTTTGGGTCTCTTCATCACCATCGCCACGTGCGGGATACACACTTTGCACTCGCTGTGCACCGTGCTGGGAACGTGGCTGATTATCCGAGTCAACTGGAGGTGAGAGTGTGTGTGCGTGTGTAAGATCTATCTATTTATTTTTTATTTTTTTAACACAACCTTAGCCCCGCCCACTTTAAACTGAAAGGAAAGGAATTGTGTTGAGGTTACTGTAGACATCAGAGAGTCACCAGTCATTCAGACTTTATGCTGTTTATCCACCGGATATGTCCTTGTCATTCTAAAATCGTAAAGATGATGTTTCTGGAAATACACCGGTGATCAGCAGTCAACATTTACACTCAACACAAACTATTTTTTGAGGAAAACAGTCGCCGCTCTGACATCTGCAGTAAGCTACACATCTGAATGGAGAAGTGCTCTTTCATGCTTCACCCGTTCTGTCAGTGGGGTTTGTTTAAAAACAAGTGACTCGCAGACCTTAACAAGTTAGGGTCATACAGTAAATGGTAAATTGTTATTAAATGCAGCTAGTGTTGGCGGATTTGTTCATCACCTTTTATTTATCACCAAATATCTCATATAGACACATTGATCATCCGGAAAAAAAATACCGGGGGAGATATCAAAGTCAGCTGAACCCGGAAATAATTTGTTCTCTATTCAGTAACATGGGAGTGGGTGGGGGTAAAAAAAAATTCTAGTGCTGCCAGCCACTAGAGGACATTATATAGACTTTGGCTTCACTTTTGACTCCCTGTTATGACGTCCACTCGAATGTAGTCACTGACTTAAAAAAACAAACAAACAGTGTGAAGTGCTGTTCTTTAATAAATAAAAATTGTGATCATAAACAGCACACCTCCCCACGTGTTTTATTCCTTAATTATTACATCCACCTATAAAGTTATAATGTTTAATATTGTGTTATGCATTATATATTTTACAGTCACGGCCAAAAGTATTGGCAGTGACATAAATTTTGTGTTCTGCAAAATTTGCTCCTTAAGTTGTTGTGGTGTTGATTCACGTTGTTTCTAGATTATTGTGCAAAGTGATCAGATGCATTTTAAATAATTGCAAAAAAAATAATCATTGGCCAAAAAAATGAACTTTTTATCACAAAAACCCAAATTTCACTGTTTTTTTGGCCCGGGCACAAAATGACCAGCTAACATCATATTCACTAATCATATCATCAGTACATGGGAAAGTGTGAACGAGTACCAGTCAGATAAGATCACTCTTTCTATCATTCTGATTGGATTATAAGAGCAGACTGATTGCTATAAAACGAGGGGAAAAGTGCTTTCAATCATTGTGTTCTTGTTTGTGATGGTTACCTCCAAAGAAAGACATGCAGCCATCACTGCTTTGCATCAAAATGGCCTCACATGCAAGGAAATTGCTGCAAAGAATATTGCACCTGAGAAAAACCATTTACCGGATCGTCAAGAACTTCAAGGAGAGAGGTTCAACTGCAGCTGCAACTGGAGCGCCAGGACAGTTTCCTCCTGAGAAGTCAGCTATGGCATCGTGGCACCACCAGTGCAGAGCTTGCTCAATATTGGCAGCAGGTGGGTGTGAGTGCATCTGCACCCACAGTGAGGCGAAGCCTTCTGGACAATACCTGGTCTCAAGAAGGGCAGCAAAGAGGCCACTTCTCTCCAAGAAAAACCTCAAGGACAGACTGAAATTCTGCAGGAAGTACAATGATTGGACAGCAGAAGACTGGTGCAAAGTTATTTTCTGTGACGAAGCCCCATTCCGACTGTTTGGGACATCTGGAAAATCGATTGTCCGGAGAAGACAAGGTGAACGCTACCATGAGTCCTGTGCCGTGCCAACAGTGGAGCATCCTGAGACCGTCCATGTGTGGGTGTCGCTTTTCATCCGAGGGAGTGGGCTCTCTCCCAGTTCTGCCCAAAAACACTGCCATGAATAAAGAATGGTATCAAAACGTCCTGCAAGAGCAACTTCTTCCAATGATCCAGGAGCAATTTGGTGATGATCCATGCATTTTCCAGCATGATGGAGCACCACGTCACAACGCAAGAGTGATAATGAAGTGGTTTGAAGATCATTACATTGAAATTTTTGTGGATCTGTGGCTAGGCAAATCCCCGGATCTTAACCCCATAGAGAACCTGTGGTCAATCGTCAAAAGGCGAGAGGACAAGCAGAAGCCCACAAATCGTGATCAACTCCGAGCAGTAATACGGCAAGAACGGATCGCCATCAGTCAGGATTTGGCCCAGAAGCTGATATCCAGCATGCCAGAGCGAATCGCAGAGGTTATGAAGAACAAGGGTCAACACTGCAAATATTGACTCTTTGCATATATTGAAAGTTTTTTGCCAATAAAAGCCTTTAAAACTCATGAAATGCTTATCGTTGTTTTCCAGTATACCATAGAAACATGTGGAAAAAATAATCTACAAATACCGAAGCAGCAAAACACAAAATTTATGTCACTGCCGATACTTTTGACCGTGACTGTATATATTGTTTATTTCTTTGTAGGAAAGCTCCGCCCCTTTCTCTCGGATGGACGTTCCTTTATCTTTTATTCTTCCGTACGGTCACGTGGTTTGGACTTCCACCTCCATTACTGTTCCCTAACATAGTCCAGCTTCTCTTCACCCTGAAGGTCAGCGAGAACGTCTGCTCACGAGATTCTCACGCTGTTGTACTGTAATCGTAACCGCATGTGCAGAATGAAGAACAGAAAGATGCATGTGTAATGTGTGTAACAGTTGGTCAGTTTGGCGTACGAGGTTCAGAGCTATCACTTTGAGAAGAAAAAGGAAGTGAGCTCGTTCTCCAAGTCGCCCGTGATTGGCCGCCTCTCTCACGAGCCCTCCCTCTATGACATCATCTCCTACAGCTACTGCTACGTTGGGCTCATGACAGGTAATTTTGTTTGTGAGCTTCCTACATGTTGTTATTATTATTTTTGTGTTGTAACGCAGTAACAAAGCCTTTTCAAAATGTTCGTCACTCACGCGGTTGCGTTGTGGCGTAAATAGGTTTCCATAGTGACTGAAAAGGCATTCCCCTGGCGTTCCATCTCTCTCTCTCTCTCTCTCAGGGACGTTCTTCCGTTATCAGACGTATGTGGACTGGCTCGAACAGACCGATCCTCTCTCACTGCCGTGTAAAGTGCCGTGCCTGAGCAAGTTAAAGATGGTTCCTGTTTATGCCGCTCTCTTCCTGGGTGTAAACTTCCTGTTCCCGTCGTCCTATGTCTGCACCGACGACTTCCTGCAGCACAACTTCTTCTTCAGGTGCGTTCTTCTTCTTCTAAACGAAGCTTTTGACGTGAACAACATAAAACGAGATCGCTGTTGCTAGGCAACTGTGAGGTTAATGATGCTTGGAGCTAGCACGTAGCCGTGTATAATACAACGGATTATACGTTAAACGTTGCAGGTTGTTCTACATGGTGGCGGTGTTCTTCGCGTTCCGCATGATGTTCTACACGGCCTGGTGCGCGGCCGAGGCCGGCTGCATCACAGCGGGACTCGGATGCTACCCGCTGGGGGCGGAGTCTAAACCAGGATGCGGACCTACAGTACAATACAGGTCTGTTTCCTAAAGTAGCCCACTACATTTCCCAGCATGCACTGCTTCTGTTCCATCGGCCATATTCCCAATACTGTTCATTTATTAGTGTCTATATGAGAAGTGAAATAAATATCAGAGTAACATAAACATTGATATGTGTGTGTGTGTGTTCAGCCCCGAGCCTGGTGCTCTGGTTGAGTATGACTTCAGAACCATCCAGAACATCGACTGCTACAAGATAGAGTCCTGTGTGAAAGTGCGACACTGTATGCGCTACTGGAACATGGCGGTGCAGTGGTGGCTTCATGAGTACATCTACAGCAGCGCACCGTTCAGAGCCTACACCCTGAGGTAACACACACACACACACACACACACTCTTGCAATTTTAATAAAAAGTTAATAGGGTTCTCTCTCTCTCTCTCTCCCCAGAGTGGGATGGACGATGTTGGTGAGCGCGTACTGGCACGGTCTGGACGCAGGTTATTACCTGTCCTTCCTCACCATCCCGGTGTGTATCGCTGCAGAGTTGGCGATGGAGTCGTGTGTGCGCGCGCGTCTTGGTGCCGAGGGACAGAAGGTGTTCGACTGGGTGCACTGGTTCCTGAAGATGCGTGCGTACGACTACATGTGCATGGGCTACGTCCTGCTGAATGCCGGCGACACGCTGCACTACTGGAGCTCCATTTACTTCGTGATCCACGCCGTGGCCTTCGTCTGCATCGCCGCCGGACGACTGATGGGGGGAGGGAAGAAGGAGAGGACGAGGGAGGAGCACGAGAAGTGATGCTCGTCTCAGTACAAACCGCCGAACGCGTTCTGCAGTGCATTATGGGATCTCAGGCGTGCACTGGGTATTTCAGGGTTTCCGCTGGTCCTTAAAAAGTCTTAAAATCCTTAACGTAAACATAAGGCCTTAAATTAGCATTAAAATGTCTTAATTTCACATTTCAAAGATCTTAAAAATGCAACCGAACTGACACCGTAAAGATGATTTAGATTTTATTTTTCGCTCGTTGTTTATTGAAATGGTAAAACCGCGTCACCGTGTTGCACTCAGAGTGTGTGTTTCAGAGCGGCTCAGTTCGCAGTAAGTGCCGCTCCGCCCCGACTTCATCTCTGTCCGTGCTGCGAGTTTGAGTCTCTTATAACGTGCATTTACAACACAACACACGCCAGATTCACTGTGGTTTCACATTAGAGTAATCTCAGACATTTCTGTGGGCAGAGGTTTATAGCATTTCACCTGATTGGTGATGAGAAGTGAATAAAAATAAATAAATAAAACGGTTGGCAACTAAAGGATTTCCTGCGGTTTTCTGCCAGAATAAAAGCCACAAGGTCTAACGCATAAAAGTGAAAAGTCAGAAATATATTACTATTGTTTTATTACTAATTGTACCCCCAAATAAAAATGTATTATCATTATTATTATTATTATTATTCATTGCAATAGTAATATTACAAAGTTTTGTTTTTTTATTTTCTTCTTTACAAAAATTTATGTACATTTATTTAACACAACTTGTTACATTACCCTGGCATTAAATTACAAAACAACTCGTAAACACTACTGCGACACTGTTTCTAATACAGCTGCTTTGAGGAAGGACATTCATATGCCAAGATTTTGGATATGGTGTTAACATACCGTGACATAAAGATTAGCTCGCACTCTCTAAAAACACACCTAAAACTATTCCCTGTTAAATGAAGTAAAGTCTCCCAGCATGCACTACTCCTGTACTAACTGCCATACACCCAGTATTATTCACAACGTTCACCAACAGAGGCGATATGAATTGTGATAGGAAGTCATGGCCAGTGTGTAAAGACTACATTTCCCATCATGCACTGCTTCTGCCCCAACCAGCCAACACTCCACTGCCATGTGAACGCGATGGGAGGTTCTCGGGGGTCGTGTGATGGACGACGTGCAGCGCGATGGTACAAGAACGTGAACATTAAAGTGAGACAAAGTGTGTGTTTATTCCGAGAATTTTAGAGGCTCATGGGAGTTGAAGTCCATCTTAGTTCTGTAGTTTTTATATGGGGGATTTTGTTTTGCTTTGTTTTTGGGTACCAACATTCTGTTTATTTCTGTTTGTGTCACTTGATTATATATTTTCACTTTCCTTCACTAGAACATTCTCTACAGAGTCTATTTCCTGTCGTGAGTAATACTGCGTGAACACGGCGACAAAATTGCGAGTCTTATGAACGGAAATTTCCGAAAATCCGCTTTGTAAATGTGTAACACAAACGTGTTTTGTTTTTCACGTGGCTTCGGTAGAATCTTCGGTAGGAACACATTTGTTACGAACAAGACTGTAGCTGTACTGTAGACCGTTAGGGATTTCCGCATTAATTTCCGCATTAATTACGAACGCCGCGTCGTGGACGTGCCGTTACTTTTCACAGGAAAATGCCTCCGAACTTCTCAGTCACTCCATCACACTGAATGTGAAATGTATATCTTGTGTATATTTTTTAAAAGTATTTTACACGAGAAAAGTGTTTCACTGTTCTGCCATGAGACTAAACAGTCATGTGTCGATATTAAAATTTCGAGTTGAAATGAACCTGTGTCTTAAGTTACATCTTAATTTACTAGTGCTGTTAGCTAATAACCAAGCTAGCTAAGCTATTTAGCGATGTGTGATTAGCGACTCCAAGAACAAGACTGCAATGTGCCGCTAGTCAGCTAGCTATATCTAATGCCTTATTTTATGCAGTTGTTAACTAGCTAGCTGTTATGGTTTAGCCAAGAACCCTAGCTAGCTTGTTTAATAGCAGGCTACAGTCCACTGTGGACGTGTCCCAAACCGCACGCACTATACACTATATACTGTAGGCTACATAAACACTGTGTTCACTGTGGACGTGTCCCAAACCACACGCATTATACACTATATACTGTAGGCCACATAAACACTGCGTCCATTGTGGATGTGTCCCAAACCACACTTCATTTTCACTATATACTGTAGGCCACATTAACACTGCATACACTGTGGATGTGTCCCAAACCACACGCATTATATACTATATACTGTAGGCCACATAAACACTTGTGCAGTTTGGGACATGCCCACAGTGGACCTTCATTTTCACTATATACTGTAGGCCACATAAACACTGTGTCCACTGTGGACGTGTCCTAAACTACACGCACTATACACTATATACTGTAGGCCACATAAACACTGCATACACTGTGGACGTGTCCCAAACCACACGCATTATACACTATATACTGTAGGCCACAAACACTGCGTGCACTGTGGACGTGTTCTAAACCACATGCACTATACACTATAGGCCACATAAACAGTGGGTCCACTGTGGACCTGTCCCAAACCACACACTGTTCATTATGTACTGTAGGCCACATAAATGTCATCAATCGACTGTGGACGTGTTCCAAACCACACACATTATACACTATATACTGTAGGCCACATAAACACTGCGTCCACTGAGGACATGTCCCAAACCACACGCACTATACACTGCAGCCCACATAAACACAATCATTCCACTGTGGATGTGTCCCAAACCACAGTAAACAGGAGTGCACTGGTTGGGCACTAGCTCTTAGCAGGGCATAGTGGGATTTCGTGAGTCCAGTGGTAATGTTCTGACTGCATATGAGAGTAGTGTAGTTAGAATTTATCTGGACTGATAGAAGAGTGTGTGTGTGTGTGTGTGTGTGTGGTCACACTTTATGACTGCTCTCAGCAGGAAGCTTCAATTTCCTGGATGAGACACTACAGCAGTAAATGTTTATCTATCTATCTCACTCACCCTGCTCACCCACTCACTCACCCGCTCACCCACTCACTCACTCACTCACCCACCCACTCAATCACTCGCCCACCCACTCACTCACTCATCCACCCACCCATCAGTCCAGATAAATTCTAACTACATGCACACTTTGACCTGGCCTGATCTCCATGGTAACCGGCAGCCATTAACACACAGTAGCTGCTGCTTCTGTCTTTAGCGTGATGATATTGTAATGATATCAGCACATCACTCGAGAGCATATGAGCTCCTTTGCATTATTATATAATATTTTTATATTATTTAATGCAGTAATAATCGCTAACTACCAAACTGGTGAGCTAGTTCAATGGCCATCCCTCAGTCTTACGCTAGCTAGCTATAAAGGTCATAAGACTACTGAATAAACACTGTATTTAGCAAGTTAACTAGCATAATACTGAGGAATCCTCAATGAACTAGCTAATAAAGCTAAATACCAAACTAGCTAGCTAGTCCAGTGACCCACCCTCAGTGTTATGCTAGTTAACTTGCTACATTCAGTGCTACATCTACAGCATGTGATAGCTAATAAATGCTAGCCTATTTATATTAACAACGCGTTTGCTCACATTGCATTCTGGGTAATACACGTGCCAATTCATTAGCTAGCGCAGTTACACTGGCTATTTTATGGTTTGGGACACGTCCGCAGTGGAATGACGGCGATTAAGCGGCCTAGAGCGTATAGTGGATAATGAGTGTGGTTTGGGACACGTCCACAGTGGAATGCCGGCGATTAAGCGGCCCAGAGTGTATAGTGGATAATGAGTGTGGTTTGGGACACATCCGCAGTGACGTATTCCTGCCTTTATGAATTGTTATACATCATGTAAGGAATAAAACACTGTTCTGTCCTATATTTACCCAGCAGTTGGGTTAAAAACCAAACTGGCATCTAATCCAGCCGCTCTTCCTGAAACCCCGGTTAATCTAGCAGCACTTGATATTTTACGCGCGCGGCTTTTAGACACTTGGCGGTAAGCGCGAGCGAGCGCATTCCCGTGTGAAACCGCCTCAAACGAACTACAAAGAAGTGACGCGCGTGTCTGAAAAGTGCGCGGGCGCCTGGCGGCTCCCTGTACGCCTTCTGCCAGGCTCCGCCACACCCGCTAGTATCATAAACCATGTGCTGTGGTTGCCACATTTCTGACTCTATTCTGTTCATAACATGTCATTTGCAATGGAAGTCACACAGCAACTTTACCTCACATCACTGTATACAGCACATTCCTCCTTTTCTCCGAGTCAGTTCTCTGGATGTAGCTACTAGCACTTCTGATAAGATGCTAACTGCAGTTCATTGGCTTTGTATTTGTACTCTGAACAATCTAATTCAATCTTATTGTCATTTCAAGGGCACTTATTAAATATTTTGGAGCACCCTCTGTCCATGATGAAGAAAAACAGGGACCTCCTCAGCTGAACAGACTCACACCGAAGCTGATGCTGCTGAGGAAAGGGGAAAGGGCATTCATCTCAGTCAGGTGTGTGTGTGTCATATAACAACTGTCTTAAATGTAATACAAATCTAATAATAATAATATAGTTTCTTAGAATATGTTTGGAGTAAATTTATTTTTAATTGGCCTAATGCTTTTTAAACTTGATCGCCATTTTTTTTAAATGTAAAGAACTTTTAGCTTGTATACTCATAAATACGGTCAATTTTTGTGTTGGTTTTGTCGCTTATTTATTTTAAAAATGATCATTTTGCATAGAAGTTAAGTTTCTGTGGTTGTGCAGGAGCTATTACCGCTAAGTGTCTGAAAGCCGCGCCCCTTAAAAATTAAGGGCGACTAGATTAACCGGGGTTTCAGGAAGAGCGGCTGGTTTAACTGTCTCCTGTGCTGCGTTCATGTAAGGACGACTTGAACAAACGCGCAATTAATTGTTTAAACTGCAAGTCTGAGGTTGTTTAAAACGACTTTCCTGATTTCACAGATGTCAAGGAAAGTGATTGAACTGTTTTACGACGTGGTTTCGCCCTATGCCTGGCTGGGATTTGAGGTGAGTCTCAGATATGTGTGCTCAGATATACAGCTGCAAGTCGCCAGTAGGCCTTCCTACTACTGGTTGCCATAGTAACATCTGGGTGGCACAACTAGCATTCAACTTTTTTTTACAACGAACCAGTTTTCTTACAGCCAAAATGAAACGTTCTGGAGGGAGAATTTGCATAAAGGTTGGCGTTTCTCAACTGGACACGCCCACATTTAGTCGCTAACGGTCGCCGTCACTCAAGTTGCCAGCGGTCATTGAAAATGAATGGTCTCCGGTCGCTTTGCCGCTGTGTGTGAGAACGTACCTCCAGTCCTCGTTCGTTCTGCTAAATCGGAAATAAAACCAAAAAAAGTTTTATTCTGCTTAGTTTTAAGTTTTATTCCACATAGCTGACCTTCTGCCAGGCTGAAGAGGAAAGGAATAAAGAAAATTGTAGCTAGCAAGCTCGGTGAATTCTAACAGGTTAACGAAGTAAAGTGGACATACTTGTAAATCACTTCTTTATGAACATAAATTCTACCATCATGCTAGTACCCTAAACCACAGGTCCTGGAGTATCCCCTGTCCTGCACCACTGGTTAAACAGGTGGAATCAGGTGTGGATCCTGATTGGCTGGAACAAAAAACCTGCACGCTAGCTCATAAACTGCTCATGAATTATAATAAAGATACGAGAGCGAGTCAGTCGATTCACTGATGTATAACGTAACCTACTCACACAATTACACACGTACTACTTGTCTAAAATGTATGAGAGGAGACCACCTCACATGGCTGCTAGTACTGACACCAGGTGTGAAAACATTCCAAAATTACAATGTAATGTTTTAGCTCATCATTCAGACGATTCTGCCTGATATCTGATTCCTGTGGTGTGTAATGGTGTTTTTCTTTCTTTCTCGTTGTTCAGGTGTTGTGTCGCTACAGAAACGTGTGGAACATTGAGCTCAAATTACGCCCCGCCCTTCTGGGCGGAGTCATACAGGCATCAGGTAGATAACAAATACAGCACACCGATTCATAACTACTTAATTTTTTTTTTTTTTTTTTACAGAGCATGCCCAGTCCCAGTCTCAGCCTCAGGCACTCTTAGAGTACGATATCCTTCATACACTTTTCTGGCCACAAGCTTCAGAATCGTACGTTTGGTAGTCTGATTGGCTGATGATATAATCCTGCGTGCTTGATGGCTAGCTCTGTGATTTGTCATTTTCAATGTCTGTCAAATGGTCTTTTTTTTTTGTGAAAGTGGGCAGGTCTTCTCTAACTAGCAAGCTATTATAATAATATACAGGTGCATCTAAAAAAAAATAGAACTTTCATATATTCTAGATTCATTACACATAAGGTGAAATATTTCAAGCCTTTTTTGTTTTAATCTTGATGATTATGGCTCATGGAAATCAAAAATCCAGTATCTCAAAATATTAGAATAAAGAATTCATAATACAGAAATGTCGACCTTTCGAAAAGTATGTTAATTTATGGACTCAACACTATGTCGGGGCTCGTTTTGCACGAATTACTGCATCTATGGGGCGTGGCATGGAGCCGATCAGCCTGTGGCACTGCTGAGGTGTTATGGAAGCCCAGGTTGCTTTGATAGCGGCCTTCAGCTCGTCTGTATCGTTGGGTCTGGTGTCTCTCATCTTCCTCTTGACAAAATTCAGGTCAGGCGAGTCGGCTGGCCAATCAAGCACAGTAATACCATGGTCAGCAAACCGGTTACTAGTAGTTTTGGCTCTGTGGGCAGGTGCCAAGTCCTGCTGGAAAAGGAAATCACGGCACGTAAAAACTCCTGTGTGTATGTATGTGTTTGCAGGTAACGAGTCACCTGCGATGGTGCCAAATAAAGCTCTGTACATGATAAAAGACCTGAAACGGCTGGCGTCTTATATGAACGTCCCTCTGCGTCACCCTTCTGACCCGTTTGAGGTTATGTTTATTAAAGGTATTTAAAAAAAAAAAAATCCATGTTTACATAATTCACACGGTTTATAACTGCTATATTGTAAATTATAACAGGAACTTGTTTTGCAGATGTTCTCCTACATTAACTGTAACTATAAATGGATAAAAAATATGACACACCATTCAATAATAAATGAGAGAATATGAATAGTCGGCAAATTGGTGTGGTATGAGAGGAATAAAACACTTCAGGGTGTGCTGGTGTTGGAAAATAATCAGCTTTGGTAATCGTAATAATTGGATCTTAGCTTCCTGTCGGGCCACATCACACCTCCTTAGTGTTTTATTCCTTACATGATATATAACAATTCATAAAGGCAGGAATATTTCACATCGTTGTTAACTAGCTAGCCAAGTGTGATATCAATCTATCTGCCATCATCATCACACACGCTCTCTCTCTCTCTCTCCTTCTCTCTCTCTCTATCACTCTCTCAGGTTCACTCCCTGCGATGCGCTTTATAACAGCCATAGCAGAGAAAGATAAGTGCCATTTGGAGAACGTTTCTAGAGAAGTGTGGAAGCGAATCTGGAGCACGGATCAAGATATCTGTGAGCCATCATCTCTCTCTGAGGTGATACTTACAAATACATGCGTAAAAGTCGTCTGAACTGTTAGACCGCGTAAATTGATTTTCTCATTACGATGGCACCTGTAAAGGGGTGGGATATATTATGCAGCAAGTAAACAATCAGTTCTCAAAGTTGATGTGTTGAATGCAGGAAAAATGGGCAAGCGTAAGGATCTGAGCGACTTTGACAAGGGCCAAATTGTGATGGCTAGACAACTGGGTCAGAGCATCTCCAAAATGGCAGGTCTTGTGGGGTGTTCCTGGTATGCAGTGGCAAGTACGGGGGGGGGGGGGTTAGAATTAGAATGGGCTCAGTAATATGTAATTCACATGTAGCTAGGTTAACAAACAAGTTACCATATGACTTTCGAGCAAACTTCAGGCGATAACTCTACCTTCTAAAGAGAGGAGTACCATACCTTTTAGACTTCACAGAGTGGCTGGAATATGCAGAGGTGTAGCACTGGGCCCTTTTCCCCCATCATCCCATGATCCATGCTATTTATCACATATAAATATGTAAATATAAATATATAGTAAATACAAATATAAACTGTTGCAATAATATATGCTTTCTAAATCAACGTGCCAACTTTACCAAGCTTAATATGGAGCAGAGAAAAGACTGGATAAAGTCCAATAACCGCTGCTGTAAATTCGGCTTCCGACATCATGCTGCTCAGTGCCGCCTGAGAATTACCTGTGATACCTGCAAAGTTAGTCATATTCAAGCGTTACATGAAGTAAATTTCAAACCTGCAGAAAAGCCAATTACAGTGACAACTTGTGGTCTGGTTAGTTCTACTTCAACTGACATTGTTTACGTTGATCGGCAAGCTGTGTGCATTCAAGTATTGCTGAAAGTCAGTAAAGTGCTCTCAAGTAATGGTAATCACACACTGGAGACATATGGTATCTTGGATGATAGCTCAGAGAGAACAATTCTCCTTCAAGAAGCAGCAGAGAAATTAAAGTTACAAGGTGAACCAGAAAGCCTCTCTCTTTGAGAACCGTAAGGCAGGACCTGTGGGTGTTACAGGGCTCATTGGTAACCCTTTCCCTATCCCCTTTTGCCAGCCAAATAAAGTGTACGCAATTAAGAAAGCTTTGACTGCAACCCAGTTAGGCTTAGCCAAGCAAACCTACCCAGTAAACATCGCCAATGCAAGCATCTAAAGAAACCGTCATTACCCCACTTAAATGATGCCAGACCACTCTTACTGATTGGGTCAGATAATCCACACATGATAACTCCAACCAGTGAGATTAGGACCATCTGGAGGCCCTGCTGCAGTCAAGACAAGACTCAGGTGGACATTGCAGGGCCCAGAGGTCTTCCACATACTAGTGATTCAACCTCTTGTCTATTCACCCCTACTGTCTCCCCCTCATCTGAACTCTACCATCAAGTAGAAAAACTGTGGCAACTTGACATCTTACCATATAGAAGTGAAAAGTTAGTTACCAGATCTAAGCAAGATCAAGAGGCTATGGATCTTCTGCAAGCCAAAACAGTCAGAGTAGAAGTCAGTGGAGACCTGAGATATGCCACACCCGTGTTACATGTAAAAAAACAAAGAAAAACAAAAAAAAAACCTGAACACACTGGCAATGCCCCATGAAGCAGTTCTAGCTAACCTTCAGATCCAGACATGCTGCAGCATATAACACAGCTTGAACATGCAGGATATGGAATCAAAGTAGAAAGAGAGAAGGAGTGCTTAAAGGAATCCTGGTTCATTCTGCACCATACTGTGACACACATTGGAAAGAACAGTACTTTGTTCAATCTCATATCAGGGACACAATTTGAATGAACTGCTCTTACCAGGGAGAAACCCGAGTTCATCCCTTCTGGGCATCTTGCTGTTTTTTTGGAGAGCACTCTTCTCACTGTCAGTAGTAATATTAAAGGGATGTTTCACCAGGTGAGATTCTGTGGCGTGACTGAATACGACTGGCAGGTACTTCCCTTCGGTACAACCTGCTCACCATGCTGTGCCACATACACACCACAGAAGCATGTCACTGAACAAAGTCAGTCAGGGGAAGATGTACGTAAAGCTGTGGAAAAGGACTTCTATGTGCCAGGAGTGTTAATTGGCTGAAGACTTGTGCATGCGCAGAGAGGGGAGGAACAATAATAAAAACAGGAAGTCTGGGGGTCTGGGCCTGTGAACGGTTTGAGAAATACCAGTATGGGCTAGACAGCTACAGACTAATCACGGACCGCGAAACCCTGGTTCCACTCATTAACAGTAAAGACCTTGATAATGTTCCACTCAGGTGTCAAAGGCTCCTAATGAGACGAATGCACAACCGGGAAAAACTATCAGTGTGGATTTTTCGATAACCAATAGTTCCGGCAATTGGTTATCGGTGCCGATTAATCAGGACAACCGATCAATCGGTCGACCGCTAGTGTCATCAGCGGTCAGGAGGTCTAGTTGAACCTGGATCAGAGATCTGAAGAAGTCGATCACAGCTAGTTGCAGACTCAGTCTTCAGTGTAGAATAAACTGAAAAGACTTTGTGGAAAAACAAAAGCTACTTGACTGGATAAAACTGAGACAAAACTAAGAAAAGAAAGAAGATGAAGACTGGACGGCGAGATGGAAAGAATGAACAAGACGAGACTCCGCCACCGCCAGCTTAATGATTCGCTCAGTCATTGGGCTTTAACCACTGATCTATATTTATAACTGGATAGCTCATGACGTCACCAACAGTGAAGCTACTTCGCCGCCATCTTTGTATTCCCTAACATTCTGCACTCACTATGGGTCGTAATCACTGATCTATTTATCTATTTAGGAAAGTCGGTACTTTTGCTTTAAAAGGGGGTATTTTATACACTTTGATGTTGATTATTAAAGATTATGACCGTTATCCCCATGTACAGGGATACGCAAACGCATTTGCGCTTAATAGGTACATGTCTGTATAAATTACAACCTGTGGGCACTTCTGCATATCCTTTAGTGAACGTCGTTTTGCAGTTAAAAGTAGCACATTGGGTCATCTTGACAATTTTCGTCCGTTGGCGGTCGGCGCCCTCTGTCGGAAGGGAATAGTAAAATGGCCGCCAGAGCACTTCCAGTGGCTTCACTTACTGCCGGCAGTTTAGAATTCTATGAGCTATCCAATTATATATATAGATCAGTGGCTTTAACCCTTTCTAGCTAACCCAGTCCAATAGGGGTTCCAACCAATCAGAAGTTATCTTTAGGACAACTGGTGACTAGTTTTGCCTTCTCCTCCAACTAATTTGCGTGTCACCTTTTGGGACACATCACTGCCTGGTTCGCTCTGAGGTCCTACATCTGGTTGACAAGATGAATAAGCTGCTTGCTGAGGAAGGTTTTGAGCTTAGGCAATGGGCCAGTAATGCTGAAGACATCATTAGTCACCTGCCCAAGAGTTACTATCTCAGAATAATGAACAATGGCTTAACCAGAGTGATATGGATCCTCAAGAACCATCTCTACGGCTTCTGTGGCAGTGTCAATCAGACACTTTGATGTACAAGTCCTATACACAGAAACCCTCTATGAGAAACCACTATGAGGAACATTTATCAAATACTAGCCAGTCAATCTGGGATACATGACCCCTTTCCCTACCCGAGCTAAAGTACTAGTGCAGCAGTTGTGGAGCAAAAAGTGGGAATGGGATGACCCCTTACTCCCTGGTGATCTCTTAGAAGCTTTAAAAACCTGGAAAAAGGAGCTCCGGTATTGAATGTGATCAGATTTCCCCCAGTGTTATGCGAGGGCTGAGATTGACCATCCTGATTGCATGCAAGAGATTCACGTGATGCATCAGAACGGGCCTATGGATGTGTGGGAAACATACATACAGAAGACCCATTAAAATGGGTGGAAGTAGCCTTCTTAACAGCACAATCACGACCTGCACCCAAAAGGCAGTTATCTATGCCAAGACTGGAATTATGTGCAGCACTCACGGGAGCTCAACTTGCTCACTTGTTGAAGAAAGAGCTCACCATCAAGATATCTAAAATTATTTTGTGGACAGATTCCACAATGATCCTAACCTGGATTCAATCTGATTCATGTTGTTTCAAAGTATTTGCTGAAACCCGGTTTGCAGAAATACAGGAACCGACCAACCCCCAAGACTGGTGTTATGTGGCATCGTCGAATAATCCAGCAGATGATGATCTCTTCAGCAGATGAAGAGGACGGACACTACAGGAGCTCGCGGAAGACAGTAAGTGGTCCAAAGGCCTCCCCATTCCTATATCTGATGCCAGAACACTGGCCAGAAACCCTGCAGCTTTAATGGATAAAGACACAAAGGAAGGCCTTCCAATTCCTGACCTCTTACAAGCTGACAGTTTCAAAGATCTAGTATATGCCACTGCAGAATCCCTACAGCTGAAGAATATCAGGAGGCAGAATTAATGATCTTGTGATCTGCCCAGAGGGGCAGCTTTCCTGAAGAGATTCAGAGTCTTACCACCGGGAAACTTCTGTCATCAAGTCGTTTGTTGACCCCAGAACTGGATAAAGCAATGCAGATCATTCAAGTAGGTGGTAGACCGTGTTATGTAAGCAGTTAGAACCAAAAAAAAAAGTTCACCCCATAGTTCAGAAATGGAGAGCTCAGCCAATATCTCCAAAAATGGCAGATTTACCTCCAGTGTGCTTACGTCTATAACAACCACCTTTCTTTTCTACAGGTATAGACTGCTTTGGCCAATTTTTGGTCAAAATAGGCAGTAGAAATGAGAAAAGATGGGGTATATAGTTTAAGTGCCTAGGCACCAGAGTCGTACATATTGAAGTCCTAACCAGCTTTGATAGTGATTCCTTCTTGATGGCTTTAAGTTTTATTTTCTGAAGGGGGAAGCCTGCGGAATTGCTATCCAATCAGGGAACTAACTTTAAAGGGGGAGATCGAGAGCTCGAAGATGCATTCAGCGCTCTGCACCCAGATCTGAAAACCCAGTTAGCTGAGCATTAGATCAAATTCTCCTTCAACCCACCTCATGCACAGCATTTTGAAGGCTTCTGGGAGAGGGAGATCCCATCCATTAAAACTGCCTTACATGTTACACTGAATTCACAAACTGTAACAGAAGTCCTGACCAGGGTTCTGACATGACTTACCTTGGTTTCATTTTTTTTACATCACAAAAACCTGCCATTTTAGCAGGGGTGTGTAGACTTTTTCAATCCACTGTACCCTAGGGGTTTTTGTGGTAAAATTCAGCTGTTTTTTTCATTCAGATATCTAGATATGTCATCACATTATGAGTCATAATTAACCTTAGTTTTATAGTAGCCTTTATGAACTAATATGCAGTATTGCATCTGTGTGTCCTTACACATGTATTGAACATTTATTTCTTTGTCAGGATGGTAAGAGTGCCTGTAGTGGGTTTTTTTTTTCCCCCTAAAAGAGATATCCCCATAAACTTACAAAATGTTCGTATATTTTTATTTGTTGCGCAGGCAGGAGTGAAGGCCGGTTTGTCCTCCAGCGAAGCAGGAGAACTACTCAGCCTGGCCAAATCTCAGCCAATCAAAGACAAGCTGAAACAAACTACACAGGAAGTGATCGACTACGAGGCTAGCGTCAAATCACTTTCTCCTACTGATCACATTTCACTAGTATCTGGTGTTTAATTCTGTCTCTCTTTCTCCGTAGGGGTTCGGGCTTCCTCTCATAGTCTGTCACGTTGACGGAAAACCTCAGGGGTTCTTCGGATCAGACAGGTTCGAGCTCATGGCTCACTGCATCGGTAAATAAGATTTGCATTTATATATTGAGGTTTATTATTGTGTAATATACTTCAAAATGATGGTTGTGTTGCATTTTGTCTTTCAGGAGAGAAGTGGCTCGGTCCACAACCTGACAAGCCCACTTCATATCTGTAACGTGTTTAATCACTATTTCAATAAAGTGTGCACCTACTCCTAATGTGTGTGTGTGTGTGTTGGTCAGTTTATATAACACTGACTGGCTCCACTGGTAATCTGATTGTATGTTGTTTCTGTCCCAAATCTTTCTATCCTTTCCCAGGTTACATAACTTCATTTTGTAAACAACAAATGTATTAAAATAAAAAAAACATTTAAAAACAGTTTAGACCGTGACAAATATCATTAATCGTACAACCAGGGTATTGTGATTATATATTTGCCATTCATGTCAGAAGATTACAGATTTCAATAAATAATGATGATGATGATTTTGAAAAAATTTTTTTTTTTTTTACAGGCTCGATGGCATTGTACAGGCTCCGGCAATATCTATTAAAATAGTGAATATTGCAATTAGTTATTATAATTACTGAAACGAATATCACAGTGGCTTAGTGAACACGGTTGCCACTCACCTCTGGTAGTGGTGGTTTGAGTCCCGCCTCCGTCCTGTGTGCGTAGAGCTTGCATGTTCTCCCCATGTGTCAGGGCTTTCCTCCCCCAATCCAAAGACATGAGCTGTAGGCTGATTGGCATCTCCAAACTGTCCGTAGTGTGTGAATGCGTGTGCGATTGTGCCCTGCGATGGGTTGGCACCCCGTCCAGGGTGTCCCCTGCTTTGTGCCCAGAGTTCGGTGGGATAGGCTGTGTAGGATAAGCGGTATGGAATATGGATGGATGGTTATGTTGTTCTTGTTTTCAATCATACTGTTTATTATAACAGTATTATAAGATTTGTTATTATTATATTTTTGGATAAAAGCATCTGGTAAATGAAGTATTAGTGGAGGGCACTGTATATACAGGTGTGTGTGTGTGTGTGTGTTTGTCCATGTCACATTATTCACAGAATATACATATTAATGGTTTACAGCTAGGCAATTTTAGATACTCTTTTATAACAATTTTTTTTTAGACACAGCACACCATAACAATCTGAACACAACAGAACGCTTAAAATGGCATTTTAAAGCTGGTACTTGTTCTTAAAGCCTGACCTGTTTGTTTTTTTTTTTTTAAACACTTACGTGTGGTAAATGTGTTTCCTGCGAGTGAATCACTTCGTGTTAGCAAGCTAACAACACGCGCCCATCGGTCGACGTGACGGTTCGATAAACTCGAGCTCTGATTGGCTGGTTAGTTTCCCCGCCTACCTGTCGAATGGATAGCGAAACTGGCGGAAATTAGAAATAATAATACTTAAAAATAAAATAAATGAATAAATAAAAACAAATAAAATATTTCATAACATCTGGTGACTTTCGAGTACAGCAAGCACAGGTCAGAAATTAGCGGTACGAATCTTGCGTGCGTGTTTGCTAGGAAACGGTCCGCGAGGCCACGTGACGTGAAACAAACCGACTCACTGCGAATCGGATCATTTGATTCTGTTTTGAATGAATCCTTTTGACTCGGACATATTGACTTTAAAAAAAAAAAAAGAAAAAAAACACCTCACATTTATAGCGACTAACTGATGCTTTAAGGGTTGAACTTTGCCACAGATTCCCCCGCCCGTGCCGAGTTCACCCAAGGACGACTCGCTCGCGCATTAAACAAGGTACGTAAATAAATGAATAAACAATCGCGCAATCCATCATTTCAACGGCAACTCTACGGTTGTTTAACAACAACCTATATCTGCAGATGTCAAGGAAAGTGATCGAACTGTTTTACGACGTGGTTTCACCCTATACCTGGCTGGGATTTGAGGTGAGTCTCTCAAGTCGTCGTTTGTTCACTTTATGGTGTCGTTTATAGATACTTTATAAGTGTCTACTCTCAGTGTGCGTTCAAGAGCTCACGTCGGAAATAAAACCAAAATAAGTTTTATTCTGTTAGGCTCACCATAGCTCACTCTTATAGGTTTTTGGAGTAAACTTTCTATACTTCTAGATCATCTCTTTATGAACATAAAATCCACCACCATGCTAGTAACCCTAAACCTCAGGTCCTGGAATACCCCCCTGTCCTGATGAATACCTGATTCTTGTGCTTAATGTTGTGTTTTTTTCTTTCTATACCTCTCTGTGTTCAGGTCTTGTGTCGCTACAGAAATGTGTGGAACATCGAGCTCAAATTACGCCCCGCCTTTCTGGGTGGGGTCATGCAGGCCTCAGGTAAATAAAAACATAGCACACGGATGCATAACAACTCACCTTTTTCCAGAGCATGCCCAGTCCTAGTCTCAGCCTCAGGCGTTCCTAGAGTCTGATGTCCTTTATACGCTTTTCTGGCCACGAGCTTCAGAATCATACAGTTGGTAGTCAGTTCGGCTGATCAGATAATCCTGCATCCTAGATGGCTGGTTATGGGAAGAGCTCTGTCGTTGGTTGTTTGCAGTGTATGTCAAATGGTCTTTTTTTGTTGTTGTTGTGAAAGTAGGCGGGTCTTCTCTAACCAGCAAGCTATTTATAATAATATATACACTGATCAGCCATAACATTAAAACCACTGACAGGTGAAGTGAATAACGTTGATTAACTCGTTACAGTGGCACCTGCCAAGGGGTGGGATTTATTAGGCAGTAATTGAGCAGTCAGTTCTCGAAGTGGATGTGTTGGAAGCAGAAAAAATGGGCAAGCGTAAGGATCTGAGCGACTTTGACGAGGGCCAAATTGTGATGTCTGGACGACTGGGTCAGAGCATCTCCAAAACGGCAGGGCTTGTTGGGTGTTCCCGGTATGCAGTGGTTGGTACCTACCAAAAGTGGTCCAACAAAGGACAATTGGTGAACCAGCGACAGGGTCATGGGCACCCAAAGGCTCAATGATGCATGTGGGCAGCGAAAGCTAGCCCGTCTGGTCCGATCCCACAGAAGAACTACTGGCCTCCGAATTCCCCAGATTTCATTCTGATCGAGCATCTGTGGGATGTGATGGACAAACAAACCTGATCCATGGAGGCCCTACCTCGCAACATTAGCTTTGTATGTCAACATCATATGGAGATTAAAATGCATTTAAAAACTAATCCAATATGTGGATCTGTAAAGGAGCGTAAACAGGACATTAAATGATTCCTACCACTTTTATATCATTATGCTTGTTTTCAATACACCCGTACCAGTGCATGTAAAAACGTGTGTGTGTGTGTTTGCAGGTAACAAACCACCTGCAATGGTGCGAAATAAAGGTTTGTACATGGTGAAGGACCTGAACCGGCTGGCGTCTTATATGAACGTCCCTCTGCATCACCCTTCTGACCCGTTCGAGGTCATGTTCAATAAAGGTTTTTTTTTTTTTTTTTAAATGTCACGTTTACATAATTCACACTATTTATAGCTGCGATATTGTAAATGATAACAGGAACTAACTTGCTGTGCAGATGTTCCCTTACATTAATTGTATCTATAAATGGATGAAAAGTATGACACTTCGTTCAATAATAAAGGGAAAAATATTGTAATCGTTGGCAAACTGGTGTGGTATGAGAGGAATAAAACACTTCAGGGTGTGCTGGTGTCGGAAAATAATCAGCTTTGGTAATCATAATAATTGGATCTTAGCTTCATGTCGGGTCACATCACACCTCCTTAGTGTTTTATTCCTTACATGATATATAACAATTATAAGGCAGGAATATTTCACATCGTCGTTAACTGGCTAGCCAAGTTTGCTAGCAATTTATCTAACATCATCTCGCTCTCTCTTCTTCACTCTCTCAGGTTCTCTCCCTGCGATGCGCTTTATAACAGCCGTAGCGGAGAAGGATAGCGATCGCCTTTTGGAGAACGTTTCTAGAGAAGTGTGGAAGCGAATCTGGAGCACGGATCAGGATATCTGTGAGCCAGCATCGCTCTCTGAGGTGATACTTACATACGCATGTGTAAAAGTCAGTTAACCCAGCCCAGGGTGGGTGTGTCTGATAGGACTGGGCTAAACACATGTGTATGTGTGTGTGTGTGTGTGTGTGTCTGTCCCACCAGGGGTCATTTTTGGACCAAAAGTGATGTGACGCTGCACCTTTTGTTAGATCTGTATGTTGCCAATTGTTCATATATATATATCTCATAATTAAATAATAAAATCAGCTGTCGGTAGTGTAATTTGTATTTGTCCCCTGAGCCGCCGTGAAATGGAACACATCCAGAACCCGCTGAAGAAGTTCTCTCAAGTTCAGTCTCACACGTTTGACTGTTTCACTCGTCTCTTATGAGTCATCAGAAAACAAGAACATGTGACTGTGGAGTGTTTGGTCCATATAAATATGGTGAAGCTGTTAATTATTAAGTAGCGTCACACTTTTGTCTCACCACCTCATCCACTGACATATACCCTAATGGTTTTTGTGGTAGTTTTTTTTCTTTTGCCTGCTTTTTTTATTCAGATATTTAGATGTCATCACTTTATGAGTCATAATTGACATTAGTTTTATAGTAGCCTTTATTAACTAATATGCAGTATTGAATTCGTGTCCTTACACATGTATTGAACTTTTTTTTTTTTTAGGATGGTAAGAGTAGTGCCTGTTTGTTTCGTATCCTCTCCCCCCTTTATTTTTCGTATATTTTTATTTGTTGCGCAGGCAGGAATGAAGGCGGGTTTGTCCTCCAGCGAAGTGGAAGTACTACTCAGCCTGGCCAAATCTCAGCCAATCAAAGACAAGCTGAAGCAAACTACACAGGAAGCGATCGACTACGAGGCTAGCGTCAAATCACTTTCTCTTACTGATCACATTTCTCTAGTATTTGATGTTTAATTCTATCTCTCTTTCTCTGCAGGCGTTCGGGCTTCCTCTCATAGTCTGTCACGTTGACGGAAAACCTCAGGTGTTCTTCGGATCAGACAGGTTCGAGCTCATGGCTCACTGCATCGGTAAATAAGACTTGCATTTGTATTCAGGTATATTGTGTAATATACTTAAAAATAATCGGTTGTGTTGCATTTTGTCTTTCAGGAGAGAAGTGGCTCGGTCCACAACCTGACAAGCCCACTTCAAATCTGTAACAACACCCTGTTTAAGCACTATTTCAATAAAGTGTGCACCTACTCCGAATGTGTGTGTGTGTGTGTGTCTTTGATGAGATGAATGTTGCTGGACTAGAAAGTCGAGTTTGTTTCGTGTCAGGAGAGAAAGATGGTGGAATGAAAGAAAGAATGAAAAATATGCTAACGACAAGAAGCTATTTATAGGAAGTGATGGTTCAGCTGAAGTAGAGGAATGACTGAGTATAAAGGAGAAAAGAACTGAGAACTGAATACGAATGAAGTTTTTGAAAGTAAATGCCTGCGTTCTTCAAGAACTGAGGGGAAAACACGGACAAGTGCCACGTGACTGGATTTTTTATTTTGCCTCATCAGGTAAGACAAACGTTCACAATTGTTTTTTTTTGTTTTGTTTTGTTTTTTTGGGAAAAAAAATACAACATGACCCATTTAGAAAAGCAGAAACTAACAACGTGAATCAGGTTTACTAAAGCTGGAATGAATTAAATTGGCACCAAAAACAAATATTTAACGTTAATTATGTGAAACACTGTGCAGAGTGATTTATTTAAAAATATGTATACAACAATGTAAAACTCATTAATATAAACTGCTACACACTAGTGCAATGATATTCATCAGGGTTGGATCATCTTTATGGAGCGTGAATTGGATCATACCATTGTTATGCGATGTGGGAAGAGCAAACCAGAAATCTGGGTTGTACCATTTTTCAACGGTGCAGGTTCAATTGAATTGTCCTATTGGTGGAAAATTTGGGCTACACCGTCATTCCGGGTGTACGGAGGAAATAGACAACAGGTCGAAGGTCAAATGTGTCCTTTTTGGCTGTAAGATACAGATACCCCAAACGTTTTCAGTAAACGGTGTAGTTGTTGGCCTCACCATATCCCGCCTCCTGAAGGTAATGCTCAGTGTTGATTGGCTGAGACGCCCGGAGAACCGTTTTGTCGTTGGCGGTCTTCTCTCCTGATTGGAGTTTGTGTCTGAGCTCGGCCAATGAGAAGCGATCTTGTTCCTTCCAGTGGCAGCAGCCTTTAATGATGCTGTGGCTGGAAAAGAAAACAAACAAAACATAATTCGGTGTTGATCCCGGCAGCCGTCAAACGCTAACACAGCATTTTACAGAGAGAAGAGATAAAGAGACACAGAGAAACAGAAAATACAGAGAAAGAGACAAAGCAAGAGATAAAGAAAAAGAGCAAGAGGTAGAAAGGGAGAGAGAGAGAGACAAAAAGTGAGAAAGTGTGTGTTAGTTTGATATATGAGGTGCTGTGTACACTAAGTTGGACAGAAAGAGTGTGTGTGTGTGAGATGTACAGTGAGTTGGAGCAGCCATGTGGTTTCTTCAGTGATTTTCCTCTCTGGAGAAACTGTAGCAGCTCTTTAACGGGAACCTCAGCAAACGGAACCTCACCTGGCAGAGAACCGCAAATCAGACATAAGATTGAGAGAGAGAGAGAGAGAGAAACTACAAAGAATCGTCACTCACCGAGGGTCACCATCTCGTACAGCAGCAGGCCGAACGACCATCTTCAACCATCAAAACAGAAAAACATCAATATTCTTTCTTTCTTTTCATAGCTAGCTATGTTAGCTCTTTGCTACAAATGCTAGCTAATAGGTAATTAGCTAGATGTTACTAGTGCCTATTAGCAATTTGCAACCAAACATCGTCTCTATTGATACGTCTACGTGTTACCGTTTCGTCTTAACACTCTGTCACACAGCTAAAATAAAATAGAATAGCGTACACATCACTCTTTTGGCTCGCCTCTCTGTTAGCCAGAATTTCTGGCGCCTGCCATTTTTTCCGTCCGGGATCGTTTTTGTAATCTAAGCCGTACGTTTCCTTTGTGTACACGTCGCCGAGACCCCACAGCTTAGCCGTTAGCATCTGGGTGATTAATACGCTGCGGGCTTTGATGTTTCCGTGAATCAGATCTTTGGAGTGCAGGAAGTCCTGTTCGGAAGGAGAAATCCGAGAGAAAACAGCAGTTAGTCAGCCAACTGAGATGAAGGCTGTGTTCCAAACACTAGCGCTTCACAAAAAGGTTATTAGCATGTGTTCTAAGAAAGAACAGTCGTCTTTGGCTAGACAACAGAAAAGACAACTGCTAAACATCTAATTGCTAGACAACACAAAAGAATTGTGTTTAATAACTTTTCATAAAAATTTCATATTTTTTTGGAGCCTATTTAGTAGCTACCTAGCAGCCTGCTAGCTAGTAGGCTAATCAGCTATTAATGTGTGAGGAAATACATGAATCAGTACATTGAGATAAAGCCTTCAGCGCATGAACATGAACATTTCTCACCAAAGCGGAGGCCACCTGAGAGGCCATAGTGAAGATCTGCCTCTCAGTCATCACACCAGAGTCAGGTCCTGCCTGTTAATAATAACAATAATAATATTATTATTATTATTATTATTATTATTATTATGTCTTTGTGGGAGTTTACATCTTTCTCGCTTCCTCACCTGTCTGTGTCTCTGTGTGAGTGTATAATATGCTTCCTCACCTGTCCGTCTCTCTGTGTGAGTGTATAATACGCTTCCTCACCTGTCTGTGTCTCTGTGTGAGTGTATAGTACGCTTCCTCACCTGTCTGTCTCTCTGTGTGAGTGTATAGTACGCTTCCTCACCTGTCTGTCTCTCTGTGTGAGTGTATAATATGCTTCCTCACCTGTCTGTCTCTCTGTATGAGTGTATAATATGCTTCCTCACCTGTCTGTCTCTCTGTATGAGTGTATAATATGCTTCCTCACCTGTCCGTCTCTCTGTGCATGTGTATAATACGCTTCCTCACCTGTTTGTCTCTCTGTGCGAGTGTATAATATGCTTCCTCACCTGTCTGTCTCTCTGTATGAGTGTATAATATGCTTCCTCACCTGTCCGTCTCTCTGTGCTTGTGTATAATACGCTTCCTCACCTGTTTGTCTCTCTGTGCGAGTGTATAATATGCTCCCTCACCTGTCTGCACTTCCACAGGTAGCTGAGCAGGTCCTGGTTCTCGAGTTCCTCCATGACCATGATAAGCGGCGCTCGGAGCGTAACGACACCAATCAGCTCGGGCAGGAACGGGTGAGGTCCCAACTGAGACAGGAAGGATGCAAAACCAAGGAAGGTCTGACCTTCAGTCTCACTCGCTGAGTCTGACAGACAGAGAGAGAGACAGAGAGAGGAGGAATGAATAGATGGGTATAAGAAAAAGTTGCTGCATTAAAAAATTCTGGTGTTGTATAAAAGTTTGGAGACAAGTAGCATCGAGACAGACAGATATATCAAGTGTGTCTACATTTATTAATTCTGTCACTGGGTGCAAGGCAGGATTACACCATCGCAACTCGCCTGCACTTTGTCCAGTTTTGTTGAGCCTTTGCTGTGTTGTGCATTCTGAGATGCTTTTCTGCTCACCACTGTTGTACAGAGTGGTTATTTGAGTTACCGTGGCCTTCCTGTCAGCTTCAATCAGTCTGGCCATTCTCCTTTGACTGCTCTCATCAGCAACTTGTTTCTGCCTGCAGAACTGGATGTTTTTTGTTTTTCGCACCACTCTGTAGAACTTGTTGCGTGTCAAAATCTCTGATCTTTCTATCTCTCTATCTAACAAGAAGGACCCCGATTGTGTGTCAGGTTCAGGAAGCATCTCGGAGAACATAACTGAACGTTTTTACGATGTAGCAAGGGTGCGATGACGGACAGACAGGAGCGGTGTGTACAGAATAAACGGCACACTCACCAGTGAGCACGTGCAGCACGACATTGCGGTTCTCCATGCGTGCTCTGTAGAGCGACACCGTGCTGTCCGACTTCAGTGCGTACGAACTCTTCAGTGACGTCACCAGTTTGAACTTCTCCGGCAGGCGCTGACGCGGGGCCTCACGTGGGTTCAGCAGCGCGGCATTACCGAACGCAGGATTATCGATACCACGTTCGCGGCCGCCAGCACGCACTGATGACGGAAACGTGGAGTAAGTTGGCGAGACATCTAGCGCTATACTCTCTCCTTCTAAAGCATTCAGACCCGGGGGAGCTGCAAGCAGACAGACAGATTATTTACAGACAGATTTAGTGTTTTACGGTTTTATTGAGGTCATTATGTGTGTCGCTCACCATCGATCCCATTGAGGATCCTGGTGGGGACGCGGCTCGTCCCGTGTTTGTTTGTAGGGTGCAGTTTGTGCACTTTTTCAGGACAGAAGCGCAGCAGCAGCAGGATTAGGAGTATAACGACAAAACTGAGCAACAGCAGCACAGGAACGACGATCACTTCCTGCTCGTACATACGGATCTCTGCAGATACACACACACACAGGAATAATAATTTAATCAGTATGCATGAATGAATAATAGTTGTTATTATTACGATTATTATTATTATTAATAACTCACCACACAGTGTGTCTTCTGGTTCACACAGTGTGTATTCCTGAGAGCTAGTTGTAGATGCCATTCTGCATAAAAACAACACTTAACATTTAATCTTACACACACACACACACACACACACTTGCATTTGTGTACATTTTGCCCTGTGACTGTTATCAGGCAGTTATGCAAACACAACACAGCTAAATGACACAGCGAGTTGAACAGATCAGTTCTTGTGCTCTCTCACACACACACACACACACACACACACACACACACACACACACACACACACACACACACACACACACACAGTCATAAAAAAAAAAAAAAAAAAAAAAAAGACAAACCCCTTTCACCTTTACTCCATGAAAGAGAACCCGGATCCCACAGTGAATATGATACAGGGAAAGTTTCGAGCTAACAGTTTGGATTATATTAACAATTTTTTTCCATATACAGTATTCCACATATATTGTGGAATTTGTTAAATGTATTAAAGAACCACACAGGGTACTTTTTAAAAAAAAATCTGTTCTGTTTAACGTTGCAGAAGATCCCTGAAACAAGTTGGCTCCTGTTACGACATATTATTATTGTCACAGTATTATCACTTACGATATATCATTATCGTTTATCACTTACGATACATCACCGATAAACAGTTGCCTCTCCTTTTCTCTCTCTCACTAGATGTTGAAAAGACGGGGGGGGGGGGGGGGGAACCCCCCCGCAGATTGTCACGTCACCGACATGAAAGTTTTTCGAAAACGAAAATACTGTTACGAAGTGCTGACACTGGAGACTCCAATAAACATCTGAAGAAAACTTTACCACAACAACGATTACACGTCTTTTAATGTTGACATTTAGTGTCTGCTATACGAGTCTCTGTGTACGTCGTTACTACAGAAACGATAACGTATTACGAAATACGACGACCACACTGATATAACCCTGTGACAATCACTGACTTCTGACCAATCAGATTTGAGAAGTCGGCCTCGCTGTGGTGTAAGACAAACCTATCATATCGGGATATGTGGATGCAAAAAAAAAAAAATTTAAAGAATGTTACAGCGAGTAAGCATGAGGTTACAACATCAACACACGACGATATCCCATAATGCTCACGAACCGTACATCTTGATGGTAACGTGTTATCATCTTATATAATACCCAAAATCCTAAAAAGAATGGAGTATGGCCCTCATGCTTAGCGTTTTCTACACCACGAGCATTTCAGCGGGTCAGAAACCACGTAAACGATTCCATCTGAGACACCGGACGACTCCACTAAACCCCGACTGATCATTTAAACATGCAGTGCTATATGAATGAATTGTTAGCCACAAAGTTAAAGCAGCAGACACACCGCAGACCTCGGCGAATGTTGTGTACATTTTATCGTTGGCCGGATTATCCCTTTAATAAAATGTCAGCGACACCAGTGCGACACGATCGAGTGTTTATGGTCACAACAACAGACACACCCTGAACTAAAGCCTCGAATTACAACATTGCTGCACTAAGGGTGTGTGTGTGTTTCGCCATAATGCTCTTATTTCTGAGTGTCTCAACGTTATATTTACATAGTGTGTCTTATTTAAATAACTAATTTATTGTCTACAAATGAGGTCAGTCATAAGACACACACACACGCACGCGCGCACGCGCACGCACGGAACAAGTCCGGGTTTTCCCGTATGTCGATGTTTCAGGACAGTGCCAAACCTGTCTGTCTGCATTTTTCATTACCGAAGAAACACATTAACATACACACATACACTGTGGTAAAAAACACCAATCCTGACTTTTCAAATGCACACACTAAACAGAATATGTATGTATGTGAGTGTGTGTGAGTGTGTGTGTATGTGAGTGTGTGTGTGAGAGAGGGAGAGGCATTTCTTCAGTGCCTGGATTTTTCCACCTGTAACAGCTTAACACACAGATAGAAGATGAGACAGTGTAACTTACCTCTGTGTGTGTGTGAGAGAGAGAGAGCAAGAGATGTCAGCTTCCCTTGTTCAGCATTTTTCCTCTGGACTTCTTACTACACTCCGTTGCTCTGTCGTCCACTTTCCGTCTCTTCAATACTCTCACACTCGTTTTGTCACTCTACTGCGCCCTGTCCCTCCCTCTCCTTCTGTCTAGCTACCTTTCTCAACCTTTCTCTCGCTCTGCCTCACTATACAAGTCTCTCCACCTCTCTCTCTCTCTCTCTCTCTCACTGTATATCTCTCTCTCTACCTTTCTCTCTCTCTCGCTCACTGTTCATGGAACGTTTCCATACTCAGACTCATGCTATGTAGGTGCTAAACTTGATGTTCTGCGTGTCCCCTTCAGATTATTAAGATTGTTTGCATAGCTCATACTCTCTCTGAGGTTAAACGCTGGGTTCACCGTCCCATGCCCTTTAAAGCAAGATGCATTCGTTTGCAAACTTTATGGTGCTATAGATTCAATTTAACAGGGTTTAAATGGCCTTTTTTTTTGGGAGATGGGAGAACCTGCTGGGAGGAAATCCCCCATCAGTCTGTTCAGGATTTTGTGGCGTGAACATTAAGCACTCTTTGGATTGACCATTAAGCACTACAACAAAAAGCTAAAAGAAACTAGTAAAGCATGGTGGTGGTGGCGGCATCGTGAAGAGACGTGCATAGTCAAGACGACCTGGAGTGGCTTCAGGACTTAAAGTCTCTTGACCCAGCCAAAGCCCAGACTTGAACCCCCTGGTTATATCTGTACAGAGACCTGAAGATGGCAGATTATAGACACTCCATCCATCCAATGTGACTGGGTTTGAGGGGATCTGCCAGGGAGAATGGGAGAAATTCCTTAAATCCAGCAAGTTGCCAACAATTACAGTGTTTAATTTATTAATCAGGGACACAAACTTTGTATCTAATTATTTTTTTTACATTTAATATCGCGTACTGTCTGCAAGACAAGTTAGTTCCTGTTATCATTTACATTACAGCAGCTATAAACAGTCACCTATCTTTTTTCCCCCCTTTGTCTAGAAGTTAATAATAAATAATAATAATAATAATAATAATAATAATAATAATAATAATAATAATAAAAGAAAACCTGCAGCTTGTCACGTTACTGAGAAACTGGAAAACACAAAACGCTGACACTGGAGACTCCTTCCATAAATGATACATAAACATCTAACTACATGCACTTCCTTACAGAAGACTTCAGTACATCAAAAAGTAGACTTTTATATTATATATATATACACATGTTTATTATTAGGTTTAGACTATATGAAGCGTCCACCATTCAAGTCCCTGTGTTAGTTGTTACTATGAAAAGGATCATGTATTTAGGAACTTAAATAACAGGTAACAATTTTATATGAACGCACACATTTCGTGTTGTGTTGTTATTTCAGAAACACTCCAGAACGAAATGTGAAAATGTAAAACAGTACAGTGATCACCCAGAAGGGGGCGCGTGCGCGCACACACACACAACAACAATCCTGCACCACTTCACCCCGTCAGAGTTTCGCGCATGCGCACTGTTAATGTAAAAAAAAAAAAATATTAATAGCTGGATTTTTCAAGCAATCAAAGTAAAAGCGCTCTGGTGTTATTAATTAGAGCACAACACTTTCATTTTCATTTGATCTACATATCTTCTCGTCTATGATCGCGCTGCAGAACATTTCGGCTGTGTGAAACGAACAAAGAATGCGTTAGAAACAAATTTTCAAAATAAAAGTGTTTTTAAACCTCATTTTCCTTTTTTTTTTTTTTTTTGTCAACAGCGTTTTAATTAAAGAGCCAAAACAAAAACCGAACATGTGTTGTCTGTGATATAGTAGCACGTGTGTTTGCAACAAACAAACAAACGTTAATACTTATGGTAAATATGTAAGTAAGTAAACAAAAACAAATAAATAAGCAAGCAAATAAACAAGCAGATAAATAATTAAATAAATAAATGTGGTTATGTTTCTTGTAAGTGAATACAAAAAAAGAAAAAAAAAGTGATATTTCTGGTCGGTCAATCAATCACGATATAAACGATTGTTTATATCTCTGGTAAATAAGTGAATGAAAGAAAGATACCTATATTTCTGGTAGTAAGTCTGTGAAACACACACACACACACACACACACGCGCGCGCAAATATACCCCAATCAGCCATAACATTAAAACCACCTGCCTAATATTGTGTTGGTCCCCGTTGTGCCGGTAAAACGGCTCTGACCCGTCGAGGCACGGACTCCACGAGACCTCTGAAGGTGTGCTGTGGTGTTAGCACCTTCAGACGTTAGCAGCGGATCCTTCAAGTCCTGCAAGTTGCGAGGCGGGGCCTCCGTGGATCGGACGCGTTTGTCCAGGTACGTCCCAGAGAAGCTCAATCAGATTGAGATCTGGGGAATTCGGACGCCGAGTCGACACCTTCAACTCTTTGTCACGTTCCTCAAACCGTCCCTGAACGGTTTTCGCAGTGTGTCCGGGCGCGTTATCCTGCTGAAAGAGGCCACTGCCGTTAGGGAACACCGTTGCCGTGAAGGGGTATACTTGGTCTGCAGCAACGTTCAGATAGGTGGTATGTGTCAAAGTAACATCCGCACGAATGCAAGGACCCGAGGGTTCCCAGCAGGACGTTGCCCAGAGCATCACACTTCCTCCGCCGGCTCGCCTTCTTCCCGTAGTGCATCCTGATGCCATCTCGTCTCCAGATAAGCGGTGCGCACGCACCCGGCTGTCCACTTGATGTTAAAGAAAACCTGATTCATCAGACCAGGCCACCTTCTTCCATAGCTCCATGGTGCGGTTCTGACATGCAGGTTCCCACTGTAGGCGCTTTATAAATTAAAAAAAAATTAAATATAACAATAATAACAACAACAGGTGTCAAACAACACCAGAGACTAGGACTGGTATAACGAATTTGGTCCAGTTGTTTGGCCCAGTATTATCCAGGATGCCAATCATTCTTGAGGCTGAATTTGGATGTATAATGTATCACGTGGAATACGGTAATATGTTGTATAAGCAGTACTCTTGATATAAACATATACCATAGAAACCACGGCTATGAAATAAACACCAGTTTATTTAATTTCATCGTGCAAGATTAGTCTCCGAGTCTCGGTTTTCCCAAACAGGTTTTCTCACCAACTTAAACCTTTGCTAAGGCTTGGCTTAACTGGCTTAACCAATTATTTTTGATGGTGTTCTATGTATCTTCCAGGTTATTTGTACAAGTAAGGAATATTTATTTAATAAACAAACAAACAAAAAAAAAAAAAACAGTTGTTGCACCTTTAACAGCTAGGACTTTTATCTTTTCCATCCCGTGTTTCTTAGAGTTGCTTGATTCCTCCTGTGTTCATCCGTTTAGCTGGAGGCTGGGGCCTGGTTTTGGACCGTATTTGCATTATTTTCAGATCTTTTTGTTCCTATTATTTGACATAATTTACCACGAACAGCCGCACCTAAGACATCTACAGCGTCTTTTGTACAGCTGGCGTCGTCTATATTGCTACACTGTTAGCTGATAGAGCTGATATTAGCTTTAGCTTGGTGAATGTTTTGGGCTTCCTTTGTCGCACTGACGTTTATTCTTCCTTCCAGGTGCACTCGTTTAACGAAAAAACCCACCCAAAAAACCTTTATTTGAACCATATCCTTTCCCCCTCCACCTCTTCGTTTTGTCTTCCTCTAGCTTGCGAATCCCTGTAGGTCGAAACCGGCTTTTGTTTTTGTTTTTTTGTTTTTTTTCGTGCGATTGTTAGCGCTAATGCGAGTATGCTAACTAGCTAGCTCGAGCTGTTTGTTTATTGTATTTAATGACAACAGTCGTAAATGTTCACGCGCACCGAGGCGTTGTGGCACTTCCGGTCTTTAGCTTTCCCTGCCGTTGTATAGCGTGTCGACTATCGAGCTACAAACAGCTGCTGTCGATTAATCGCGCCGCCTGACCTGCAGCGACCCAGTTGTTTTGATCCGGCTGCAATCGCCCGAGCGACGACGCGAATCCGAATTAAGTCGCGCGAAATCGAACGAATTTCCGCAAACTTCAACTCCTCACGACATGTTTCGCTTCCTGGATGACGTCGATGATAATCAGTACATGATGTGAGTGACTTCTAAAAGCTGTGTTTTTTTTCTTTTCTTCTTGTTCTTCTTCTTTGTTTCTGTTTTGTTTCTCTCATTTATTAAAGGAAAAAAAACCGGATGGAACAGATTTATTTAGTTGTTTTTTTTGCAGGAGCGTTTACACGGGAAACGGATGCATCCTCCGATAGCTGCTGAGTCGGTGCAAATTTATGCAAATCTCGATTAATCACTGATTATTCGAATACTTGATGACGAGTTGCTGCGATTTATTTATTTATTATTATTTTTTTAAACCAATCATTGGGCCTCATTTAGATACGAAAGAGATACGAACAAATTGATTCGTAAATTGTTTGCGCTATTGTTTACACAAGAACCATTTTTACTGTACAATAGCTGCTGAGTCGGTGCAAATTTATGTAAATCTCGATTAATCGGCTGTTAATCAAATAATTGGTGGCTGCGATTATTGTTTTTTTGTTTTTCTTTTTTTTTTTTACCAAACATTGGGCCTCATTTATCAAACCAAGTACGAACAAACAAAAGCAACGTTTTTTTATCCTATGATAGCTGCTGAATTTACTTATGAGGAGACTCAGTAATGCAAGTCTTGATTAATTGGCTTTTAATCACATAAATAATGATGTTGCTGTGTTTTTTTTATTTTTTTTTTGTTTGTTTGTTTGTTTTTAAACCAACCATTGGGCCTCATTTATCAAACCAGATAAGAACCAGTTTCCCCGTACATTGTTCACAGGAGCGTTTACTCATGAAATGTATGTATCCTATGATGGCCGCTGAGTTTGTATAGATGTATGCATAAGTAACTCCCGATAAATCGGCTGTTAATTGAATAATCGGTGACGAGTTGCTGCAGATTTTTTAAAACCGATCGTTGGGCCTCATTTATCAGACCAGATACGGATAAATTGATTTGCGTTAGTGTTTACACAAGACATGTGGTATTCACGAAAACCCAGTTTGCTCGGAAAAAAAACGTTTGTATCCTCCTGAGTAAATTTGTGTATGAGACTCATGAGACTAATGTAAACCTGCGATTAACCGCCTTCAGATGGTAAAACTGTAAATACGGATTACGCCGTGAAGTCTTTTTGAAACTCTTTGCTGTTCATGGCGGTTTGTGGGCTTCGCCAGTTGTTAACGTGCTTGATCGTTTACGGCTGGTTGGCACTTATTAACGTAGACACGCGAGTACGATGAAAATCGCCATCGCCGAATCTTTTGTGAACGTAGTGACAATTTTTAGTTTGGCTTTGCCCTACAAAAGTATTTTCATGCAACTTTATTACAAAACTGATTAAACGAGTCCCGTTACTTACTATCTGGGAAACAGCATATGGGATTATAAGAATTATAAGCTAAAAATCATTTACACGTTAGCTTTATTGTTAGATTTTGGGGTGTTGGAGCGAAACAACGTGGTATGTCAAAACAACGAGTCGAAATGTTGAAGTCTTGAAATCACGTGTTAATTGAAATAGCAAGATATTAAGTTAAAATAACCTCGATGTTAAGTTGAAATGACGATAGAGTCAAAGTTAAGACGAGATAAGAATGATTATTATGTTGAAATAATGACGTAGCTTTTCAACATATTTTAGCTAGTATAGCTGCCCTGTAGCTGCCCTGTAGCTGCCCTGTAGCTGCCCTGTAGCTGCCCTGTAGCTGCCCTGTAGCTGCCCTGTAGCTATACTATATTACAATTTTATAGGCTCTTGAGAAAACGTAAATCAGTTGCAGATGTAATTATCCTGTATTCGAGATTGTTATTATGAATTCAGGTGTTGATTTTTCTCTCGTTTTCTCAGGGACCCGTTTGCCGCACACCGTCGTCAGATGAGGAGTGTGTTCGGGTCGTTCGGGTTCGACCCGTTTCCTCTGACTCCTCAGATCCAGTCGGCCCGAACTCCCATGCAAGTACAGGTAAACGCACACGTCCCCAATTTCTGTACACTTTTTGTTCGACTCTTTGCTAGCAGCTTAAACACTGTGAATCATCAGGATTTTACACACTGACGCACTGCCAGGATTTATTACGTAATAAAGTTTTTTTTCTTACATGTTTGAATTTTGGAGATTAATTCAGAAATAAAACGGCGGGAAAAGATGAGTATGAATGAAATATTGCATCATAAATACTACAGACACGTTTGTATGTATCGGTCTACAAATTGCATTGTCCGTTTATCAACCTGTCCTTCTGTCTCTGTAGCCTCAGGCTGGTGCTTTGGCCCCCTTCGGTATGATGGGAATGGTAAGAGAACGTTATTCCACTTTCTCCTTTTTGTCACTTAAAATATCAGTGTTGTTTGCATAGTTCGTTCATGACGAACGACCTGAACGATGACGAGGGCGTCTGTGGTGTTTAGGGTCGTGCCGATAGACGATGATATCGGGGATAGCTGATGCCTTTGGCGATATGTCAAGACGATATTTGGCTCGTTTTCCCACTGTTAAGGACAAAACTATGCTATGTACACAACTGCTGTGTGTACGTAGGTGCCCGTGCAATATGTTTTTGGAAAGCGAAGATTATAATGATTCGATTGATACAAACCGTTTCAAGATACAATCACAACAGCAGCTACAATCAACGTCCCTGTCAGACCACCAACATACAAACAAACAATTACAAAATTGAGGCAACTCACCGATGAAGCCTCCGTAGTAGTCCACTGATCCATAACATCCCGACAAAAACAGTCTTGTTACATTGGCAAAGGTCCAAACGATCCAATCAAGTAAAACTATTTAGTCCAAAACACATTATTACATCACAAAAAATACCCACGGACTGTTGCTGCGTCATTTCAAATTAACGACAGATGTGCCAAATCTTTCACGTGTTCTCCGTAATCATTTTAATTCACGTGTGAACGTTGCCGCTGTCTTGATATCAAAATGGCCGCTGCACGCTGACCTTTCGATTGACCCCTCGTTTGAGCCAATAGGAGCTTCCATGTCCCGTCCGTAGCCATAGCCGGTGAGAATCCGTTTGTGTGGATGACTGGCACATCGTATAGCCAATGAAATTCGGAAAAATATGACGCTGCTTTAGTGGGAAGTTTCAACACTTCCAACTTGAAAGTCCGTGCGTAAAGCTGGCTAACCGATGCCAAGTGTTTTGTGCGTCCGTACGTAAAAGTGTAGTTTTGTGACTGTGACTAACTTTTGGAAGGTGAATTATGTCGAAATGGATGAGGGAAACAAAAATACTCGCTCCAGTATGTGCTGGAAGAAAGTACTCGGCGTGAAAGCGACGGGTCTGAGGATGACGTTTCAGAAGTAAATAGTGATGAATCATATATTGATTCCGAGGCAGAGGCAATGTTTCTGGAGGGAGGAGACATTACTCTCGACAAGTAAGTATTTTATTATAATAATATGATAAAACAAATGATAAAAACTGTATATAAAACAAATGAGCAAATGACAACTACTGCCCCGCCTCACCCCCGCGCACGATAATATCGTGTGCAGCGATCTCAGGCTGACGATAGGACGATGTGACTATGGAGGACATCGCCCAACACTAGTGGTGTTTGCAGTAGAGATAAATGTGTATGATGATGTCATAAATTGTGATAAAAGTTTAGGTGGTAATCATGATGTGAAAATGTAAAATTGGTACATGGGTATGTGTATTTAGAGTTGTGATGATGTTGGTGTGTGCTGCAGGGAGGAGGATTCATAGATATGTTCGGGATGATGAACGGCATGATGGAGAACATGGTGAGCGACATCACATTCGTTATATTATTTTATAAACGAGATATATATATATATTTTTAGCTGTTCTTTCGAGCAGTTTGTGTTTAGGTGAAATGGAAAGGGTGTGCGAATTATGTGTTTTAAGAGCGTGTGTTTGTTAACGTGTGCGTGTCTCCTACAGGAGAGGTTCTCTGGTTCTCCAGCCTGTCAGTCGTTCTCCTCCTCCACCGTCATCTCGTACAGCAGCGACTCCGCAGCTCCGAAAGTGTTCCAGCAAACCAGAGAAATCAGAACAGCACCTGGAGGGGTGAGAGACGCACACACTGTCATGTAAAAAATGACATTATGAGGACACACACCTGCTTCATGCGGACTCCATTTTTCCATGATCCTACACACACACACACACACACACGCACGCACTCCGTCAGCAGCGGCTCTTAGAAATTAAAAATCGCTAGATTTCGTACACACACCCACCCACACACCCAACAATCATTCTGGTAATCAAGACATTATGAGGACACAGAACTGCTTTACAGGAACTCCGTTTTTCCCATGATCCTACACACACACTCCTAACGTAGTGTCTCTGAGAAATTAGAATATCGCTTGGAGGCGTCACACACACACACACACACACACACACACTCTCTTGTAATCAAGACATTATGAGGACACAAAACTGCTTTATAAGAACTCCATTATCCCATGATCCTACACACACATACTCCTACACTTTCCTTCCGAGATTAAAACATCACCTGGAGTGGTTTCTCGCTCACCCCCCTCTCAAACACACACATTCTTGTAATCAAGACATTATGAGGACACAAACCTGTTTCACGTGGACTCAATTTTCCCGATATTACACACACACACACACACACACACACACACACACACACTCGTACTGCAGTGTCTCTGAGAAATTACATCATCACCTGGAGTGGGGAAACACACACACACACACATACACACACACACACACACACACACACACACACACACACCCTACTTGTGATACCTTTCTTTAGTTTGCATTAAATATTAACCATTGAATATTACTATTGTGTGTGTGTGTGTGTGTGTGTGTGTAGATCAGAGAGACACGTCAGTCATTGCGTGACAGTGAGAGCGGAATGGAGCGGATGTCCATCGGCCACCATATTGGAGATCGAGCTCACGTGATGGAACGTTCCAGAAACGCACACACTGGAGATCAGGAGCACCGACAAGACTTCATCAACCTGGAAGAAAGTGAGTGCAGCACAGGTTTCAATGTGCGGTTCTGACTCTGAAGTGTGTATCAACTACACCCTACCGAAAAGTCTGTTTTTCATACTACTCTTGTAGATTAGAGAATACTCTTGAATGTAAGGACCTAGCTTTCGATTTGAGAGCCTGCTCATGAAGACAGTGGAAAGTTTTAAAGGGAAACTAACAGAGTTTGTCCAGGTCCATAGCGTCCATAACTGTGTCCCAGATTATTCGACGTGATATTTCTTTAAATCACATCACGTGAATCATACCACATGTGTAGGACAGTCGTTAAGCTTAACTAAAAGAACTTGTATTTAGATAGTGTTCTTACTATGACATCGGGACTTTCAGGCTCTGTCTCAAAGGCTCGGATTCCGTCCCTCCAGGATTTTGCGGTTAACGGAGCTTACAATTTTTCACAATTGCAGCAGATTTTCTGCAGATTTGGGCCAAGACGCGTCATGTAATGTCACCACAATGGACATTCAGCCGAAGCCCTCTTCGATTCACGTGCGTCGAACATGAGTACTGCTAAAAGGTCTCGTTTACCGACAAACGTCACTGCGAAAGACCGTCCAGAACAATTTCGCCAATTGGAGTAGTTTTCCGCAACAAAGCACAAAAAACTCCGCGAGTTGCATCGCAAATTTTTGAAAAAAATGGCCGCAGTAATCACAAAACGACTCGGCGAAATCCTGTATGGACTGAGAATTCACATTGTCGACCATCTTAACGTTTTTTTTTTTTTCCTGGAATGTCATTCTGCAGTTTCAAGTGTACCTGAAAGTATGTTGTTGATTTACCCTCTGTAATATTCTGTCTCTTTTTGACTCAGGTGAAGCTGAAGCCTTTGATGAGGAGTTTAGGAGGGGAGTAGGGCGCTACATGAGCCCTAACGCTCGTGGCCTGGATTACGGACGGAGCCGAAGGACAGCGGCCGGACAACTGGCCTTACCCGCACCACCGAACTCCAGCGCCTCTTCCTCCCCTCGACCCCCCCACCGTCCCCGCTACGACTGGTGAGGGCTAAATCATTAGCTGAGCTAAACTGTTAAATAACTTTTATTAAATAACAAATTTTAGAGCAAATTCCCAAACTGGTTGTTTGTTTATTTATTTATTTATGTTTAGGTAGGCCAATGACGTGCCCCTCTGTGTAACTCCAGCTAGCTGTATTCAGTATCTTCGCTTACACGTCAGTTCCGAATTCTCGATTTTCCATGGTCAAAAGGCGTCGATTTAATTTTCTACAACAGCAGCTCAGACAGCAGTTCCGGCTGCGAAGGTTTATGTTAACGTGTTCGTTCTGATGCGTAGTAACAATGCACATGAGGACTTTGAACATTAGATTTTATTAAATAACATGCAATCATTGACATGGCAAAGTTTTCATGAGATTTGGAATTTTTGGAAGGAGTCTCCAGTGTCGGCGCTTCGTAATAGTCGTTGGTTTCTCCGTAACAGGACAAGCTAGCTAATATATAAACTAGCTAATTCAGTGTAACATTATACTTTATTTTATTTAGCTATTAGCACTCTAGTCTCTCTAGTTATTTATGTTATTGTGTGTGTATTGTAATACAGATTCAGTCAGGATTCATTTGAATAATGGAACTGGTTAATTTGGTGTGTGTGTGTGTGTGTGTGTGTGTGTGTGTGTGTGTGTGTGTGTGTGTGCGTGTGTGCATACAGGTGAAGGAACCAAGAAGAAGAGCCTCATGATCTACCTGATGATGTGAACGAGATTGTTTAGGAAACCCTGGTCCTGTGTCCTGGCGTGAAGTGTGTGTGTGTGTGTGTGTGTGTGTGTGTGTGTATGTGTGTATGTAAAATGTTACCCTGCAGGACTGATACTGTACAGAATAAATAGCTGGGTCCAAAAATCCGAGTGCACTACTGTCCGCTATATAGGCCACATCACAAAAAGTCTCACCATCCCTGTGGACGTGTCCCAAACCATACACCCTAGTCACTACGTGTAGGTCGTGGTGCATTATGGAGTACAAAGTCTGGCCCCTACTCTATTGTGGGAATTTCTGTGTGTGTCCTGGATATGCTTTGACAGAATAGTGGACTCCAAAGATAGTTTAAAAAAATAATTGTGATTTTAGGACATACCGTGAGTGTTAATAGTAGTATTGAAACTGCATTCATGTTTGCTTGGTAGTGCACTCTGACATTTTGGACACTATGTAGCCTCATCACATGCATACACACGCACCACACACACACACTTAAACATTCAAAGTCCATTCCTATGCTTCCAACTCTTAAATATTAAAATGTGTAATTATATACTGCTACACACCAGGCATGTGCCGATATTAAAATTTCATATAACCAAAACAGTTTTGTCGCAATTAACAATAAAAAATACTGTTGATTCCTCTCACGCCTTCTCTGATAAGGACACACACACACACACACACACATCACATGCTCCAAAATAAGGAGTCCTTGTGAACGAGACGTGCAGGACGACCTGCGCCTCCTCCGGACTGGAATGCTGACGGCATTTCTTGTCGGCGGTGCTGAATATTGCGGCGTATTGTATTCTTAATCATCGGCACATGCCTACTACACACACACTGTACAGTTCATTAATGTCTGTGTTGTTGACGCTATGCTAATCTGTGATTTGAGCTGTACACTGTTGACTAGTTAAACTTATTAATAAATTAATTAAAGTTGTGTTTGGCCCCTGTCTTGTTATTAACTGTACAGTGTGTGTGTATACCTAGTGTATATATACCAGTCAATTTATTTGGAACACCATACTGATACTCTGTAGGACCCCTTAGTTCTTCATGGCACGAATTTCACGAGGTTTTGGGAACATTCCTTTGAGATTTTGCTCCATGTTGACAGGATTGCATGATCTAACTGCTGCAGAATCTCCCGTTCTACCACATCCCAAAGGTGCTCTACTGGATTCTGGTCTGGTGATCAAGGAGGCCATTGAACTAGTACAACTGAACTCATTGCCATGTTCATGGAACCTGTTTGAGATGGCTTTGTGACATTATCATGCTGGAAGCCATTAGAAGATGGGTAAATCATGGCCATAAAGGGATGCACATGGTCAAACCATGCTTGATTCGTATTAAGAGGCCCAGTGTGTGCCAAGAAAATGTTCCCCACACCATTACGCCACCACCACCAGCCCGAACTGTTGACACAAGTCAGGTTGGGTCCATTGATTCCTGCTGTTGAGACCAAGTTCTGAATATTTTTTCCAGTCCTTAACAGCCCAGTTTCAGTGACCCTGTGGTCACGCTGTCCTCAGATTCCTGTTCTCGGTTGACATGATGTGGTCTTTTGCTGTCGCAGCCCATCCACCTCAAGGTCTGATGCGTTGCACGTTCTGAGATGCTTTTCTGTTCACCACGGCTGTAAAGAGTGGTTATTTGAGTTCCTGTAGTCTCCCCGTCAGCTCGAACCAGTCTGAAGATTAAAGTGTAGTCCTAATTGTGTTTTGTGTGTGAAAATGTGTCATGTGTCAACATTAAACTGAAGCTCTTGACCTGTATCTGCATGATTTTACACATTGTGCTGCTGCCAACATGTTGTTGAATTGTATGAATGAGCACGTGTACAGGTGTTCCTAATAAAGTGTATGACGAGTATATATAACATTGAAATGAATTTGCTAGCTAATATGTGTCAACCCTGTATTCGCACTCATTTTAATTTGATAGGGCATAGGTGCTTCAGGGCCCTGTATTTCAGCTCTATGTTGTTTCAATCCTGTTCTCTCAACATCAAGAAAATACATCCATATTTACCTAGATACTCATTTTTTTGTGTGATATTTTATATACGGTACATCTGGAACAGTGTTTATGGACATGCTGCTTGCGAAAGGTTTGTTATTAAAACACGTTTGGGTTTAATTACTTGGAAGTTGTTCATTGGTGTCTGTTCTGAATTAGATTCCAAAGTGTGTTCTGGGGCACGACCTTTGCTGATCCTATGACCCCAACTATGACCTTAGGAACCCTTTCACAAGTTCTCTTAATGAATCATGAGGGAATGTAAGGACCAGGGAAAACAGCTCCATCTCTTTCATTTTAAACAACATTTTAGGCAAAATACACAAACGGTTAACTATAGTTCTACTTATTCCCAAATTAACTGAAGATGGATAAATATTTCAAGAACTAGTTTATTGTATATTTCGATTAAATTATGCTAGCTACCAATCTTTCAGCATAGTTAACATTACTAGCTAGCTAGCCTAATGTTACCATTAATGGTCTTGCGGTGTCGCTTCATGATTAAATACGGAATTTTGTTCAAAATACAAAATACGAATCTACATTTCTCCATATGATAAGTTAGCTAAATTGGCCCGAATTCATGGGAAAGTTTAGTTTCTTGGACCTTTTGCTTGGAACAAGAACTGTAACAACACAGTAGCGGGCAGTAGCTACATCTGAGTACGAAACTGAGTGACTGTGTAGCTACTGGATGATGCAGCTGGAGTAAAAGTTACGAACTAATAAAGATAAGCTAGTTTGGGTCAGGTTTCTCGTCAGCCATCTGCATCGTCTTTACGGAAAGGTAAAATGATGCCGCGCCATTTATGTCTACGGAGGAACGACCACAATGTTTAGGGTGTGAATTTGAGAGATCACTCAGAGAATCACTTCCTTTCTCGTTTTAGCCTTGAATGACCCGTAACCATAGTGACAACTGCAGTAGGAATGTTTATTAAGGGGGAAAAAGTCAGCTTAAAAAAAAAAAAAATTACTGTAAATAATTCAGAAATTATAACTGTTGCCATTTTAAGTGTACACTGAAATAATTAAAGTAGGAATATTTAGCACACGGAATTAACAGCAAACACAGTACATTACATCTTAGTTCAGTATATCCAAATATTAAGCACCGATATTATTAATATTTATCATGAAAATGTAATCATATGATGTCAGAAGCCTTAAGCAGTGTGTGTACCCTCCAAAGATCAAATGGAACCTACGTCCCTGCTATATATAGTATATAGACAGCTAGAGGGACCAAACGTCTTTACTGGTGTACATATGTGTGGATATATATATATATATATATATATATATATGAAGCTGACACATCCACATGCGTACCCATGGCAAATGCCAGTAGATGGAGCACCAGGAGAAATAGGAAAAGAAGAAAAAATGACACACACACACACACACACACACACACACACACACACACACACACACACACACACATTCTGCCCGGTTACTATGGTTACAGCACAATGGAAGACGGGGACATAAGAGAAATGTAGAAGAAGGGAGAAACTGAGAGACAGGGATGGATAAAAATACATATAAGGAGCGTGCAAATGTGTTAGATAAAATTTTGCTATATTTGTTACGATATTATGAAAGTAATAGATTGTTCCACATTTGTGTGCTAGATGTTGTTTGAGTGTACATAACTGTTCACACTGAATGATAGACTGTATTTGGCACTTTTTGTACAATCCCATCATGCACCATGGAACAGAGGGGGAGGGGCTTATATCATTTAATGCTCAGAGCTGACATGGCTGTATTTCCGAACACATGCGTTGTAGGCTGATTGGTATTTCCAAACTGGTGGTAGTGTGTGCGATTGTGCCCTGCCGGGGTCCCGCGGTGTCCCTTGCCTTGTGCACCGAGTTCCCTTGAATAGGCCCTAGGCTCCCCCGCAACCCTGTGTAGGATAAGCGGTATGGAAAATGGATGGGTGGAACTTCACAGACTTTCAGTACCTGCTTTATCCTGGTCAGGGCCGCGGTGGATCCAGAGCCAATCCCAAGTAACGCTGGGGGCAAGAACTCACCCAGTCCATCACAGGGCAACATTCACATTCTCCCTGCATGTTTTTGGACAGTGGGAGGAAACTGGAGAACCCAGAGGAAACCCACACAAGGAGAAAATGCAAAACTCTACACAGACAGTAACCCGAGCTCACGGTTGAACTCTGGAGCTGTGCCCCTGTGTTAATAATTAATAATAATTTGTTACATTTATATAGCGCTTTTCTAGACACTCAAAGTGCTTTACATAGTATGGAGGGGAAATCTCCTCAACCACCACCGGTGTGTAGCATCCACCTGGACGATGTGACGGCAGCTATAGTGCACCAGAACACCCACCACACACCAGCTATTGGTGGAGAGGAGAGATGTAGCCAGTTCAGCAATGGAGATTATTAGGGGGCCATGATAGACAAGGGCCAATGGGGCAATTTCACCAGGACACCGGGGTTATACCTTTACGAGAGGTATATACTACTCTTTACGAGAAGTGGCCTGGGATTTTTAATGACCACAGAGAGTCAGGACCTCGGTTTAACGTCTCATCCGAAAGACGGTGCTCTTTTTACAATATAGTGTCCCCGTCACTATACTGGGGCATTAGGACCCACACAGACCACAGGAAGAGCACCACCTACTGGCCTCCCGAATACCAATTCCAGCAGCAACCTTAGTTTTCCCCAGGAGGTCTTCCATCCAGGTGCTGGCCAGGCTCAACCCTGCTTAGACGTTTGATTACCTTGAAAAATGGGTGGTCGGAATTCCAAACTGCATCGTTTTTTTTTTTACTTCTGTGCGTTCTAGCTACAAAGTTGGAGGAAAAAACATGGATGCCTCCATGTTTCTCTTTTGTTAGCAACGATACAGCCAGCTAACTTTTCAAAACAGCGAACCGTACAGTCATTGTTATAGATTTAACGAGCTAATATGTCTGTATGTTGATTATGTCTGTCAAGCAAATACTAGTATATACAGTCTAAAATCATTCAGTGCTACTTTTCTGATGCTGTGAGCAGCCATGTTGATTTGATGTCACTTGCTGAAGAGACCTTCCTGAGTTTCTGGGTAGAAATTCAGAGTTAATGTTTGTTGTTTTTTTTTTACCTACCCGGAGGCCAGAAATGCCAAGTTACGATTTTTAGGCAAATGCAGCAACTTCAAAGAGAAACAAGCAAATAGAGGGTGGTGAGGGACAACTGGGACATTTGCCTCGCACCTCCGGGGTTGGGGGTTTGATTCCCGCGTCCACCCTGTGTGCGCAGACTTTGCATGTTCTCCCCGTGCTTCGGGGGTTTCCACTGGGTACTCCGGTTTCCTCTGCCAGTGCAAAGACATGTGTTGTAGGCTGATTCTCATCTCTAAATTGTCTGTAGTGTGTGAATGGGTGTGTGATTGTGCTCTGCGATGGGTTGGCACCCCTGTCTAGGGTGTCCCCCGACCTTGTGCCCCGAGTGCCCTGGGATAGGCTCCAGGCTCCACACGACCCTGTGTAGGATAAGCGGTACAGAAAATGGATGGATGGAGGGACAACTGTTTATAGCTGCTATAACATAAACGATAACAAGAACTAACTTTGTCTGGCAGATGTTCCATAACATTGCATTCATGTTCGTAGATCGCCGGCAGTTGTTCGGTGGTTACAACTAACTGGCTAATGTAATGACCCATACTGCTGATATAGGTTATGTGGTAAGCAGATTCATAAACCAATCAACACAAATGTGCGGAGATGAAGGCGTTCCACCCCCAACAGAGTCCTCTTCAGTTAAAACCTTTATTGATCACGGAACATTTCCCAGTTGACCGTTTGCATATATTTGTTAGTTAAAGGTTGTCTTTTAATAATACCCTTGCTTGACAGAAATCACACACACACACACACACACACGCATACACGCGTCCTCTCATTCTTCGTTCCTTCTCGTCGTTCACCTTAAAAATATGCAAATATGCAAATCATATGCAAATAACCGAGCCGTCACACATTCGCCCTCTTTCCCCGCGTGCGTGGCTCGCGTTCCCTGAGCCGTGGAATTTTTTAGCTCGTGTCCGCTGCACGAAAAAAAAAAAAAAGAAGAAGAAGAAGCAGAAGAAGAAGAAACACGAAGAGAGGGAGAGGGAGGTGGAGAAAAGAGGGAAGAAAAGGGGGTGGGGAGGAGGAAGAAGGCGCACGCGCGCATCAGAGTATGTGTGTGTGTATGAGTGTTCGTGTGTGTATATGTGTGTATGTACAGTCAGTCCGGTTTTCCTGCTGGAGAGGAGAAAAGGAAAGGGAAAAGAAAAAGGGATAAAAAAAACACATCAGAGAAAGATATGCATGATTTCGCAAAGCGTTCATGATGGGGAGCTCGTGCGTGCACGCGCCGCATGCGTGTGTCCGCGCTTGCGTGCGGTAGGAGGAGAGAAAGACGCGGGGAAAGAAAAGAGAGAAGGAAGGAGGGATTCGGCATCGCAGCGCGAGCCTAGGTAAAGGAGAAGAGGGGAAAAAATGGATGGATCCTCCTCCTCCTCCTTCTCTCCTTCTGCTCTTTGTGTGCGTGCGTGCGTGTGTATGTGCGCGCGCGTCTGGCTGCCAATGTGTATGTCCTGTGTTTCCACTCTAGCTCGCGGAAGAATGTCTGCTTGTGTGTGTGTGTGTGTGTGTGTGTGGGGTTCTATTCGCCATGCTTGTGCGACTCCTGCTAGCTTCTGCTCTGTGGAGAAAAGATGGCAAAAGGGGGCATGCGATTCGTGCTGCACGCGCACACACACGCGCATGTGCGCTGCATTATTGTGTGAGATCCAGAGGTGGCCTGCGTACAGCGGCAGCGCGCGACCAGTTAAGGTTCACTGCAGAGCTGCAGAATGCATACAAAAGAACACACGCGCGCGCGTGTGCGTAACAGACAGACCTCTGTCTGTGTGTGTGTGTGTGTGTGTGTCTGCATACAGACTGAGCTATGCTTTTATTCTTTTCTGTGTGTGTGTGTGTGTGTGTGTGTGTGTGTGTGTGTGTTTGGGGACAGAGCTATGCTTCTTATGCTTGTCTCTCTCTCTCTCTCTCTCTCTCTGTGTGTGTGTGTGTGTGTGTGTGTGTGTGTGTGGTTGGATGTTACATACAGGCCACCTCTGTGTGTGTGTCTGTGTGTGTGTGTGTGTATGCATAGACTGACCTATATTATTTATACTTGTCTATGTGTATTTGTTTATGTATATGTGCATGCATATATGTGTGGGTGTGTGTGTGTGTGTGTGTGTGTGTGTGTGTGTGTGTGTGTGGACTGAACTATGTTTCTTATGCTTGTCTAAATGTGTGTGTAGTATAAATGGAATTGTATTTGTTTAAGTGTTAGTGTGTGTTTGTGTTATAGACAGCCCTCTACCGATGTGAGTGTGTGTTTGTGTTTGGTTGTGTATATGTGTATGAGCTGTTGATCATGTTTGCCCATGTGTCAGCATGTGAGTGTGTGTTTGTGTTTGGTTGTGTATATGCGTATGAGCTGTTGATCTTGTTTGCCCATGTGTCAGTATGTGAGTGTGTGTTTGTGTTTGGTTGTGTATATGCGTATGAGCTGTTGATCATGTTTGCCCATGTGTCAGTATGTGAGTGTGTGTTTGTGTTTGGTTGTGTATATGCGTATGAGCTGTTGATCATGTTTGCCCATGTGTCAGTATGTGAGTGTGTGTTTGTGTTTGGTTGTGTATATGTGTATGAGTTGTTGATCATGTTTGTCCATGTGTCAGTATGTGAGTGTGTGTTTGTGTTTGGTTGTGTATATGTGTATGAGCTGTTGATCATGTTTGCCCATGTGTCAGTATGTGAGTGTGTGTTTGTGTTTGGTTGTGTATATGTGTATGAGCTGTTGATCATGTTTGCCCATGTGTCAGTATGTGAGTGTGTGTTTGCGCATGTTACGCACAGACGTGTGCATGTGTTCATGTAATTGTCAAAACCGCAAATATGAAAACGAGCCAAGAGGAATTCTATTTAATGAGTTACACATGCTGCAGTGAGTAATATTTAACCTTAAACATATTGGGACATAACGTTTTATTTGGACGTATGTCCATGTCTGCAGCCAAGTCTTCCTGGCAGAAGTTTTGTGCTAAAATGTCCGGGTTCTTAACAGAATTCTCCATGTCATCAGTCTTCACAAGAGGCCCTGAACCACCAGCCACAAAACCGCCCTAAAGCCTCACTGATCCACCACCATATTTTCAGTCGATTTGGGGGCTTTTCCTTCTAAAGACCTTTTTTTTTGTTTTTTGTTTTTGTTAAAATGCCGACGGTGTTCACAGCCTAAAAAGGTTTTGGTGTCATCTGACCACAACACATGATTCCAGCTGTAGCTCACATTTTGTGGGTTGTTCTCATGTGTCAATCATCTTGCCATTCTTGCTGTTATTTTACTCAGAGTTCTTGTGAACACTTGAGAGGTGCCAATAATTTTGGTATTGACTGTGTGTGTGTGTGTGTGTGTGTGTGTGTGTGTGTGTGTGTCTGTGTGCAGGGATATATGTAAGTGAGTATGCATACTAAATGTGTGCTATATAAACATACTGCCGTTCAGTTTTACACTGCTGGCTTGTGTGTGTGTGTGTGTGTGTGTGTGTGTGTGTGTGTGTGTGTGTGTGTGTGTGTGAGCTGTCAGTGCTGGGGTGTTAAGATTTAATTATCATGCGGGCTGTGTTCTATATATAGCATCATACTCTATAAATAGTGTGTGTGTGTGTGCTTATGAATGAAACTCAAGGGCTCAATATATCTTTCTCTATTTTTCTGTCTATCTTCTTTCACTCGCTGAATTTGCGGTATCAAACATGGGCCTCGTCTTAATACTTTTTTCCCCCCAAAACCAACTCTACTGACCGTTAGCTCAGACAGCAGTTCTTGTCGCAAGGCAAATCACAGGTTTATGTCGATGCCCTCATTTGAATACGTTACCCTTTCTATAGTGACGGCTTAAACAGTCAGTTGCATGGTGGACACTCCATATAACCGGCTTTAAACGTGTGCTTTTAAAAGTTTTCTGTTTACTTACATACATACAAGCATATTTTGAAAGGAGTCTCCAGTGTCAGCACTTTGTAATGGGCAGAGTTAAGGATTTCAAAGTATTCAAGATGGAGGGCTCTGCGATTTCTTGGTAAGACGACGAATTGCAAAATTTTTTTTTTTTTTTGTCGTATTACTTTCGAGAGAGAAAAACAGAGGCCGGTGCAGGAACCACTGTTTATAGCTGCTGTAACGTAACTGATGGGCTGCATTACACCACCCCATCATTGGTTATTTTCCTAGAACAGCTTGTCCCTAAGGGTTTTATTTATTACATATATGGCACCCAAGGTAAATGTTTCCCAAAGGAAACAACAAAACAACTAACAGGAAGCCAGAGTTGTGTAATACAGAAATTCACACCAGTGGCCCTGATTATGTTACCATTTCCATAGTGCTGGAGAAAAGTTGACTGTCCAGTATACTGTATGTTTACTGGACAGGAGGAGGTGCAGTAGGCCAAAGATACAGTATAGGGCCAAACGTTTGTGGACACCTGACCATCACACCCATATGTGGGCCTTCCTGAATCTGTTGCCACAAAGTTGGAAGCACACAATTGTATAGGATGACTTTGTAGGCTGTAGCATTACAATTTCCCTTCACTGGAACTAAGAGACCCAAACATATTCCAGCATGACAATGCCCCTGTGCACAAAAGCGAGCTCCATGAAGACATGGTTTGTCAAGGTTGGTGTGGAAGAATTCAAGTTGCCTGCACGTCCTTCCCTGACCTCAACCCCACTGACAACAACAAGCATATGTGGGTGTGAAGGTTAGGTAACCACAAACTTTTGGCCATATAGTGTATATAAAAACAGTTGCTATCAGTGATGTATCAAACCATTTGCTATACTGGGATGTTGCTAATCGTAGAGTGATAGCTGGTTAGCTAACAGAAACTGAGAGACAAAAGAGCTCTGTTGTTTAATGTGTTTAACACTCTCAGCTCTCATGTGTTGTGTGTGTGTGTTTTTACAGTATTTAATCCACCGAGTGCTGTGTATTGTGTGTTAATTGCCCAATGGAAGAAATGGAGCGATGAAAACCAGAACTCACAAAGAGCCGGTGGGTTCACAGAAAATAATGCCGCATTCAGAATAGTTGTTTTCACCGAGTTTATGCGAAGTTTCCACATGAACTTTCCTCTCGTTTTAAAAACCTTTTACTGACAGCTCACAGTTTGCAAACTGTGACACTAAATCTGATGGAACCAATTGGATTAGCAGTCGATGCTAACCTGTTTGTTCTACCTGTTTGTTCATTCATTCATTCATCCATCTATCCATCTACCTGTTTATCTATCTATCAATCTATCTATCTATCCATCCATATAAATTTTTCATTTATCCATCCATTCATCTACCTATTTGTCCATCCATCCATCCATCCTTCCACCCACCTACCTGTTTGGCTGTCTACTTTGGTAGATAGTTCTTGATATTGGAATCACACTTTAGGACTCTACTATACTCCTGTTTTCTTGAATTCCTAACATTTTGAAATGGTTGTTTAAACTGATGAAGTACCTATCTATCTCTCTCTCTCTCGCTCTCTCTCGCTCTCTCACGTTAATGACGTTCTATTTTCTTCTCAGATGCCCGTACGTAGTGGGCGAAGGCGGGGTGGCAGTGAGGAGCGGAGGGGGAGACGTCCACATCCTAGCCCATCTCGAGCAGAACGAAATGAACGGCAAACAGTAAAACACTCTCGCGCTATTCTTTTTTCGTACTATTTTTCCGTCTCTTTGTTGTTTCTATGCTTCAGTTTCCCATCACAACCTGTTCGTCTGTCATTTTCTCCAGTTTTTTTTCTACAATAAAAAAAAAAATACAATGAAACAAATTGGAAATGCGTGTACTTACAAAAGTGAGGAATTTAAGTCATGAATACGATGATGGGTCCTAGGGGTTTAAGAGTTGATGCATTTATAAAATGTTAATAAAGGTTAACGTTAATGCTAGCTAAACTAACTAGTTAGTTGTGATCAAATTTATCCTAAGCATCTTTCATACCTATTAGTCGTCAAAATCAGTATGTGCCCTCTGCACCACCATTTTGCTTTCAGCCTTCTTGATGATCCTGCTCTGTATACCATTGTCTCTTGCTTTGTCATCTTCTGTTCTTCTCTCTTAAATTATATTCGTTTTCTTTTTTTCTTTATTGTCCCATCTATTCTTGTCCAGCCTCATTAATTTTTAACGTATATCAGACTCGTATTACACAAAGAGAAAATGTTTTCAACTTAAAGTATATTAGCGAAGAACATTCGGCTGTAAAATATCATTTGGCATGTTCAGCAGAGAGCTGCAGGAGAAGAGCTTGGTTGCTTTAACAGGCGAGCACAAGGACAAGATTCATCCGAAAGTGATGGAGAGCGGACTATTCCTCCCCCGAAGAGACAGAAGGTCCAGGTACCATTTCCCACTTATCTGTTTTCTAAAGCTTACAGCTTGTTTATTAAAGATGGGAAAGTGACAGCAATTGATTATAACAATGCAATAAATGCAGCTGAAAACCAAACATTACATTTTTTTTTATTACTCTGACTGTCTGTCTGACTGTCTGTCTAAATATGCATGTATGTATGCATGTATGTATGTATGTATGTATATATGTTTGATTTTTTTATTTTTTACTGCAAGGACTCTTTGTCCAGTGTCCCAACATCAACCCATTCAACTGGCACAACAACTTCAGCACCGCATCCAACTTCATGCAACACCCAGTCACGGGAAAGCGACAACGAAGATGGCCAGTCACAAGGCAGCCGCAGCTCAGCTAGAGGAAGCTTAGCTAATAGCAGCAGTAGTATTAGCAGCGGGCGGGATATCGATCAGGACAATCGATCCTCTTCACCGAGCCTCTCTGGCTCCCCATTGGCCAGTTTGGACTCTGAATCAGACTCACCGGATTCACCAAAGCAAGCCGGGAAGGTGAAAGAAGGAGTTGTGCCTAAACAGGGAGGAGCAGGAAGGGGGAATGACAGTGGTAGCGGAGAATGTCGGGACAATGAGGGGGGGAAGGAAGCAGATTTATCAGTACTGAAATCACCATCATCTCTTTGTCCTTTGAGTGAGAGCAGCAGTGCCAGAAAATCCTACTTTTCAGTTGACCCCAAAATAGCACCCAAGATGGAACTCTCCAGTGTTGTGGGCGATGAGGCATTACTAGGCTGCAGCCGCAGCAATATCAATACCAAAACGGCCTCTCAGTGTGGAGGAAAGATGGTGGTTGGTGGACCAGAGTATCCCCATGGAAATCCCGGTGTTAGCCATGCTTCCTCCTCTGCTCTTCCACCTCCACCTGCTCTGAAGCCTCTAGAGGCAGGCCAAAATGCTCCTTCTGATGTTAAAATGGAGAAAGTTGAGAAATGTGACAAGGCTCCACCCTCTCTGCTTCCACAGGCCACCTCCTTACCCCAACAGGCCCCTCCTCCTCGCCACACTCATCACTACAGCCCTACTACATGGTCAGGCAATGCTGTTTCCACTTGCCCTGGAAACTGGGGATACACACGTTACCCAGGTGTCCACCATGCACCTGTGCAACAGCAACAATTGCCCTCTGTCTACAACCCTCCCTCCTCCACCCGTCACTCATCCCACCCCCCCTACCTGCCCCACCCACACCCACCCCACACACACAGGGAGTACTTGCCCAGGTACAGCAGTCCAGCTGAGCGGGACAGGGCTGCAAGGGATGTTGCAATTAAGGATGGCACAGGTGGTTCTGGTGCACACAACAGTGCTAATATGGGAAGTGACTTTGTGACTCCCGTTCCTGGACAGAACCGAGAATTTGGAGCACCAGGCCGAGAGGGACCATCAGGAGGTCGGGAATTCCGACCGGGATTCCGGGAAAGGGATGCACTGAGAGACTTCTCTTTGCAGAATCAGAACCAGCAACACGTAGCACAGAGCCGGGACTTTGGACCTGGTGGGGCAAGTGGGGCAGGAGGTGCGGGTGGGTGTCACCCAAGAGAGAAGGAGGGAAGATGGGGAGAGTTTGCAGGCCAGATAAGGGACGTAGGTGGCAACAGCAATGCAAGTAATGTCAACCAAGTAAATGTTAGCACTTCAAGCTCCAGTTTACCATCTAGTTCTCCACAAAACAGTTCAGCCACCCCAAACAAAGACTTTCAGTCTACGGTGGAGCAGGTGGGGCAAGGGCATCAAGGACATCAAGTCCCTGCTACTGCGTCAGATCCTCCCCCCACTGCACACTTCCTAAGGGAATATCCTCCACCAGAGACCAAGGAATACCCTCCAGCAGGGGCTCAACCTTCATCTGCCCCTCATCCTGGTCCTTCCAGAGAATACCCAAGTCCCACCAGACTTGCTTCAAATATGGGTCGGGATTTTGCTGGAGGGCCTGCCGTTTCCCACCCACACTATCTGGTCCAGCCAGGCCTGACTGTCCAATCTAGGGAGAGAGAAAGAGAGAGGGAGAGGGAAAGAGAAAGAGAGAACAGTGCTCCATCTTCCATTTATCACAATCGCAATCACCCACCGTCTATTTCTCCTTCCTCATCTTCTTCCACACATGGACACCAGCTTACTGCCTCATATCCCCCAACTTCCCACAGCCAGCAACCTCTTCCACCATCCTCACTTCCACCTAGTCAAACTCGTCCAGGGCAGTACCCTTCATCCAATCAGAGTCCACCCACTACTCTCTCTCCACTTCCTAGTCCATCAACAAATCAAATGGGAGGATTTCCCCCATTTTCATCAACTTCTGCACCTTCTGCATCAGGTGCGGTTACTTCCTGTCTGTCTGGGTGCCGACCGGCTCCTTATCATGGCACTTTAAACAGTCACACCCCTTTTGCTGGTGCTTACCATGGCAATAGTAACCATAGCAGCACTGTAGCTGCCAGCAATCCAAATAGCAACAATAGCGTTAACAGTCACATGCAGCTGCATTCGCCTACGCCCTCCAAAATCCAACCACATCTCTGCAACCCTGTTGCTCCACCCAGTAATGCTCCCACTGGTGCAGACGGCCAATCTGAATCGTCATCTTGTCCTTTGCCACCACCTGTCATAAAGGAGGAGCCAATAGAAGAGAGGGAGGAAACTGAGAGTCCACCATCTGTGCTCAGAAGCCCTTCGCCTGAGCCAAAGGCTATCGATATTCCAATTCATGCCAGCCAATCTGCTCGGTAAGACAGATTTTTTGTATTCGATAATTTTCCATAAGCCCCAGTAACTTAATCAGCAATGCGCAATTACATACCTCACAGGATAAATGGATGTGCATATACTATAAGACATCATTTAAAAGCCCTTCTCTCCGATAGACAATGGGAAGATACAATTCTGCTAGCTTCAGTAATTTACAGATACTTGAAAGAAGTACTTTACTGTACTGTAACATTAATAATGATGACAATAAAAGTGATTTCATTTAGTGAAAATAATTGCGTTTTTAGGTTTCACAGGGTTCTAGATCGCGGCAGTGGGAATTCCTGCGCTCGCACTGATGTCATGTTCATCCCTCTGGACGGATCTAAACTCTGGAAAAAGAGGAACGAGGCAATTGAACGAGCCAGGCGAGAGGTGGAACAGAGAGCTCGGGACCTGAGAGAGAAGGAGAGAGAGCGAGAGAGGGAGAGAGAGCGGGAGCGAGAAAGAGAGAGAGACCTGGAGAGGCACTTACAGGTGAGGACCAGGAAGCGGCTGGAAATGTTTAGGATCAGCAGAGGGAACCGACACTTGATTTAATTATCAGCACAAATATGCCATATGTTTTTCCTGTAAAACCTTGTCACTTACATCATCTGCAAACTTTGCAGCACAAGCAAAAGCAACCAATACACTATGTAAGACAATGAAAACACTAATATGCTTTGAACAGATTCATGATTCACTCCCCTTCAAAAACTGATGAAGGGTGTCTTCCCCATCCCCCTTCCTCAATCTATACCTATGAATTAAGGCAATTAAATTTTGACTAATGATCTAAGTGGAGAGGGGAAGATTATTCTTGTGTTTAAAGATATTTTTTCCGTTTTTCCATCTCTCAGCAGAAGGACAGTAACCCTGCAGCAGTTCCCCGTCAGGGCTCTTCTCTCTTCTTCTCTCCTTCGTCCTCTCTTCTCCTGGATCCTTCTTCCTCATCCTCCTCTCCCTGTGTAAACCCCTCCCACCACCCTGCCCACCACCCCGCCCACCACCCCGCCCACACAATTCACCCATCCCATGCCCACTCTCTCCACCCTTCCCTCTCCCATTCCATCCCTCACTCCCTCCTTCTACCGTCTGTTGGAGGTCTCGGTCCATATCTTGGGCCTGATACGCCAGCATTGAGGACACTGAGTGAATACGCCCGTCCCCATGCAATGTCACCACTTGGCACAGCCAATCGGGCTCCACCCCATTTTCACCCCCACCCCCATCCACATTCACACCCTCACGTCCACCCCTCCCTCTTCCTGCCCCAATTCCAAAACCCTGCCCTTGCTCATCCACATCACCTTCCTGCTGATGCGGCCACCGCCGCAGCAATCCTTGGATTTCTTTATGGAACCGGCTTGGAAGGAGGCCACGGCCACCCCGGGCCGGGGCCAGTGGCAGGGCCTGGCCCGGGTGGAATGGCAGGGCTAGGGGCCGGCCTTGGAGGGATGGGGTTTCCGCACTCTGTGACGGCTCACAGGGAGCGAGTAAAGTCCGGGTTTGACTTTAAAAGTGAATTTGACTCACATACACACTCTCATTCTCACTCCTTACTGCTAGGAGGCGGGGCCGGTGGTGGAACTCCAGCCAGTGAGGTTGCCCTTTATGGGACTCCTCCACCTCCAGCTCCGCCTCCTCAAGCCCTTGCTACAGTTGCAAGAAATCCGAGTGCTGTCCCTCAGCCTTTGTCAACCCCGCCTACTTCTTCTTTGTTACCACCTTCCCTACCTAGTCATGCCCCTCCCACTGTAAACCCTATAGGTCCTGCCCCTCCCCCTCCTCCCCCTGCACCCCCCCCACCTCCTCCTGCACCCACTGCTTCTTCTCTCCCTCACACATCCTCTCACTCCTCCCACCCCACCCAGTCCCCAGCCCCTGAAGGTTATTCTGCCCCGAGCCGGACTCCACCTACTACCGAGAGAGCAAGGAGCGTGGAGAGAGAGAGGGAGAAGGAGAGAGAGAGAGCACTGCCGGGTGGAGACAGGGAAAGAGGAGCCCCAGCAACCCCAGCCGGGGGTGGAACGTCAGGAGGAGGTGGGGCATCAGGAGGAGGTGGAGCAGGAGAGTCTCTGGGGCGACTGCAAATGCTAAATGTGACTCCACATCATCACCAGCACTCACATATTCACTCTCACCTGCATCTACACCAGCAAGATACAGGTAAACCATCACACACTTCTGTGTTCCTTGTAAATACTTACAATTAATTGAAAATGTTTGAAATTAACAGACTACAGTTGTAATAATGGAGTGTGTACCGTTTATGCTAACAACGTTCTCTGCAAAGTGGGAAAATGGCTAGTGTTAGCTTTACTAACCAGAAAAGAAACACTGCAGTATGTGAGCGAGTTGAGAGTTTTACTTTTTAAAGAGATTCCGTTCCTTTCGAAAGGTCGAATGGATGTGAAATGGCTAATACCTGTAGTATGTCGAAACATAACCACTATTCTTTCTCAGCACTGAGAATAGTGCCAGTTTGTAAGCTAGAATGCTACTACTCATAGATGAACGTTTGTTAAAACCTGAAAAAAGGAGTATAAAATCGTTTCTTTCAGATTGAAAAACCACAGCTCACATATAAACACTACTGTTAGCTAGATTATAACCTAGCTAGCATTACAGTTGCCGCTTGTAAGTCGTGTTAATCGTTCAGAGGTGCTCGTGTGAAAAATATTGTAGCCTTCATTATGGATGAAACCAAAACCCGTATCTATTTCACGTAAACTATCGTGAAAATAGAAGAGAGCTAGCATTCAGCAACGGTGTTAGCTGGCAGGCCAGCCGAAAATGTTTATCTAAAACATTAAAAACAAGAAAATGTTAAAAACTATTTATAAAAGAAGTTTAAAAATCTATATTATTCATTTTAAATTAGCCGTAAATGTTTAATTTGTCTGTACTGTAGAAAATATTAAGAACTAATAAAATAATCACGAAATCCATCAGTTACGTATTTTAAATGTATTTTATAGGAAAGAAGGTGAGATTTCGGCACTGTTTTATTTATTTATTTCCCTATATATATATATATATTTTACAGCACCTAGCAGCGTGCACCCGCTCATTGATCCGTTAGCGACGGGAGCTCCGTTACCACGGCTACCGTATCCAGGATCCATCATCACACACCCGCTCACAGAGAGCGACGTACTGCGACAGCAACTCTTCGGTAACGCGCAGCGCCGACACACACCTCTTGTAACACACAGCTCTAAAAAAAAAAAAAAAAAAAAAAACCTAGAAAAAGATTTCATTTAATTAACTGAATATTAGAAGTTCGAGTTAGGAATATCCCAAAATAGTGCGTGTGTGTGTGTGTGTGTGTGTTTGTGTGTGTGTAATGTTAAGGTGTGAGTGTTTTCACCTAATCGTGTGTAAACGAGCTGCTAAAAAGCTGACCCATTTGCAAATGTGTGTGTGTGTGTGTGTGTGTGTGTGTGTGTGTGTGTGTGTGTGTGTGTGTGTGTAGGCGCTCCGTTCCGTGATTTACCCCCCCACTCCTCCATGCATCATCAGAACACAGAGCTACAGATCCAGAGACTTGCACTGGAGCAGCAGTGGATCCATCACCACCATCACTCTCTCACACAAGAAGAGTATTACAGGTAACACACACACACACACACACGCACGCACGCACGCACGCACACAAACACCAGTAGATCCATGAACATCATTAATGTTGCCCTCTGTTTGATCTTCATTGCAGCCACCTGAAAAAGGAAAGCGACAAAACGCTGTGAGCGCAGAACCGAGCGACGGAGAAACACGGGAAAGTGCAAATAAACAAATGAAGGACGTGACAGGAGCGATCACAAACTCTCGACACGCGACACTAACACAACGACGCAACAGCGGTCCGACAGACTGAGTGCGCACTACTGACACATCGTTTAACACTAATGTTACTCCGACGCGACAGTACAATGCGTTCTGATTGGCTGAGAACGACTACACACGATAATGCATAATTACACAGCTTATGTGAAATGCTAGTTTTTGATTGTAGGTGACCATCCCGTTATGTAAATATCATCATGGGTGGACAAAGGGGCCACAATTCGGCTGTGTCCAAGAAATACGGTCAGGTCCATAAGTATGCGGACAGCGACAGAATTCTCGTACTTTTGCCTCCGTACACCACTGCAGTGGATTTGAAATCAAGCAATCGAGATGTGATTGAGATGTAGACTTTCAGCTTTAATTCACGGGGTTTAACAAAAATATTGCATTAACTGTTTAGGAATTGCAGCCAGTGTTCCTCCATTTTCACAGGCTCAAAAGTAATCGGACAGCCGACTGATAAGCGGTTTCGTGGCCAGGCGTGGCCTGTTTCCTCGTTATTCCATGACAAAATAAGGAGATAAAAGGTCTGGAGTTGATTCTGCTTGGAGCTTGGAGTTGGAACTGCTCATCAGTCACGCTTAAAGACACGTTTGAGCCTGTGAAAAAGGAGGGACTCTGCAAAAAAAAATGATGGTTAATGCGACATTTTTGTTAAACCCCTTGAATTAATGCTGAAAGTCTACACTTCACATCTTGACTGCTCCATTTCAGATCTACTTTGGTGGTGTACAGAGGCAAAACCACGAACTTTGCGTCACGGTCCAAATACTTATGGACCTGACTGTGCGTGGGTATTTGTGAAGCGAGCGTTTTTCAAATTTAGACTTAACGTAGATGCTTAAGCCTGAAGGGAAAAAAAAAAAAAAAAATCGTTAGGTGATTGGAAAAAAAAGCAGACTAATAAAGTGGATCACATTTTGAGGGTGAAATATACTGTCAATTACAGCACCGTGACGATTCAAAATAATACATTTTAGACAAATATACAAATGATCAGTCAAATAAACACCTAATATTATCTTATCTAATGCACTGCGCTGACGTGAATATCTCTTGCCATTTCTCTTGCAATTTGGTCCAAATTTAACAGTTTAAGTTCCACATCATTTGGCTCTGAGCCTTTAACCAACTAATAATATGGAAAAAAAAAAAAAAAAAATGCAGCCACAAAGGACAAAATTGTCTATCCTGAAGACTTTCATGTGGTGGAAAAACTAAAGCACGGACACTGGGGACTTGTTAAATAAACGTCTCCTTAGAGAAAACTTCACCATACTGTATACGTTTTTGTTTGTTAAATGACAGCGCGATTTTAATCTGTGTCTAATTAGATGTAGAGCCTCATCCAAACTAATCCCCACGAAGCTTCACCTTCTGACCAGTCAGAATCGTGAATTCGTCAGCGCTGGGGTTTATGTGGTTTAAGTTTTACGCATTAAAAGTTATCCTCAAATAGCACTCCATATACCTCCTACACAAAACTTGAATTTCAGGGTGAAATATTATCAGACGTTGGACGTCTCTCTTGTCGCGTCCAGCAAAATGCAATTAAATGACTTATAATCACAGATCACTGAGAGATACCTGGGTCTTTGGAAAACTGACATCACATTTGAACAGATCTCCTGATAAAGAAAAAGACAGGAAACTTGTTTACTAGAAAAGCGCTTATAAAGAAAGTCTAATCATGTAAGCTAGGCTGTTTATTTAAAGAAGTCTTCAGCTCGGAAGACTAACACGCGTAGAACCAGAACACGTTTCTAGTTAAAGACGTGTTTGACTAGCCTGCTAGCTTGGAGTGAGATCTGTAAATGCGTTATGGACTCGGTGAGATTTTTATTTCCATTTTTTATTTATATTTCAAATTGAACAGAATGCATTGTACTGTATCAAGTAAAATGAAATCATTTCACTGATGTCAACACCTTTAAAATATTGGTGTGTATCAGAAGGGGGCACTCCCCCCTCACCCCCCCACCACAAAGTATGCAACGCTGTAGAGGGAACTTCAGTAGTGCGCGCTCTGTCACCTTTCGAGGACTTTAATAGGGACAAATGTTTGATAACTGACGTAATAAACAGTCATGTAAGTGCACTCAGACGTTTGAGAGCCAGCGACTAAATCAGACTTTCTCTTTTTTTTTTTTTTTTTTGTCTTTGCATGTAGCTATAAATAAACAAATATACAAAAAAAAAAAAAAAAGCCCTAATATTTGAATTTTTGGGCCGATACTAAAAAAGTGTACTTTTTTTTTTTCTAGTGACTCGCTCCGAGGGAGGGAGCGAGTGTGTACTCGAGTGTGCATGTGTACCTACACTCCGCTCTCATACACCCTTTCTTTGTAGTATTGCTCTTAATTATTATTATGATTAATATCAATGTTGTCAATGTTTGTTAATAATTATGTAATTATATAAACATTATTTTGTGTTTTACATATTTTTTTACATTTTCATGGTACGGTTTATTTTTTATTATTTTTTATTTTTATTTAGAATTTTACTCGTGGGGGGGGGGTGGGGGGGAATTGCAAGATTCCAACTGAAAGGAAAAAAAAAAAGAAACTGGAAATAAAACTTTTTTTTTTTTTTCCTAAAGCTGTGTTTAATTTGTAGGTTTTTTTTTTTGTATGTGGGTTTATAATCTTTATGCAATATGTGGTGAAAAGTAAAGTCTGAGGTAAAGCTGTAACTTTTCGTTCAGGGGAAAGCCTTCAGGACTTCTGGTTTTTCAGTAACACGACAAGCTGCGTCCTTCAAGAGCGGAATATAAACCCAGAGGTTGGTCAAGGGAGTGACCCAAGAACAGGAAGTAACTTTAAGCAGACGTTCCGCAACATATACATAACTATAAACGGATAAAAAGTGCGACGTATCATTTTTAATTAATTAAAACAACAACAACAACGACAACAACAATTCGCTGTGGTATAAGAGAAATAAAACACTTTGGCGCTTTGGGGTGGTGACAGTAACTTTACTAACGTTTCACGTCGGGCTGCATCACACCACCACGTATTTGATTATTTTCCCATAACAGCACACCCCCAAGTGATTTATTCTGCACTTAAAGACCAGATAAAGTCTAGCTGTATACCCAAAACCACACCCTATTACTCCATTGTCACGTTGAAGCCGTTTGCATCAAAGGTAGTGGATTTAATTTCTTATATTATATATTTTCTAGATATACTTTATTATTGGTAGTTACCACCTACGACCACTAGGTGGAAACAAAGCTGCATTTTGTATATACATGCTGGCTTAAAGTAACAACAAAGTAACAAAAATAATAAAGTATGTAAAATTTAAATAGCAAATATTAAGACAGAACGATAATTTATTAAAGTTGCTAAGAGAAAACCGGGCTTATTGCCATTTGTTGTCATTTAAAAAAAAAAAAAAAAAACGCTGACAGAAATGTTTGTTTTTGTTTTTTTTATTTCACTCAAAGCTAAAAAGAATCACGTAATTAATTAGGAAAAAGTGGACACATTTTACACAATAATAAGAAACAAATAAAACAGTGTGACATAATTCTAAATGACTTTAACAGACAGGTGTACACAGAGCCACTATAGTATTTTAAGTAAACAGTGCACGAAGTTCGCCATTTCATTCACTATATAAGCTCCGAGTGTTGCCATGACGACGCTCCTCCTACTATTCCACCTGCCGATGCTTCATTTTCCCCGACCCCGCCCCGGTTTCCCCCGGCCCTGCCCCTCCCTGCTCGGGTGCGCGCGCTCACCATGGCTACGTCTACAACCGCGAACAAGTGCCACTCATGATTATCTGATTGCGACAGGTGGCGTGTTAATTGAACACCATATTTAGTGTAGCGCGGAAGTATGCGGTTTTGGACACGACTCAAGTTAGACCGGCGCGGCTTGAACTGCGAAGCCACGAGTAGGAGATTACTCACATAAACAAGTCGGCGTGTCAGGCTGCTACACCGCGAGAGGTAAAGGTAAGTCCTGTTTCCTTTTTTTTTTTTTTTCTCCTCTGGGAAGTCAAGGAAAGTGTCTTGAGAACGTTTATTGTGCTGAATTTCCTTCCAGTGCCCAAGCGAAGGTGAATAAACTCAACTAAACTCGTCTGTTGTCTTTAATGGCTTACAACTCTGAGTTAACAGGTGACCCACTGATAAACACTTAGCAGGTGACCGATATAAGCCTAAAGGTGTGCTTTTGTGTCTCTTTTACTTCATTAATCAGGAACAATTCAATTAAAAGTTCTAATTATTTAACTAATAGCTCAACTATGACAATAACGGACCTTTAGGTTACTTTTGGGAGCTTTTGAGTGTGTGTACTAATCAAACGAATGGGAACCGGCAACATTCGATTCTTTTGAACGGATCTTGTCAGCGAATCGATTCACCTAAGTGACTCGTATGTTTATAATAGGCATTCCGATTCATTTAAGTGATTCGGTTCTTTCAAGATACAAGTGCCTGTGAAATGTAATCAGGGCTTTCCTGTCTCTTAGTGTTAAGGACACCAGTATTATATAGTTATTCTCATTTTAATGTTAGTTTGTTAAAAGACAAATAAAATAAATATTAATTTATAAATAAAACCTTGACATCAGGACAGTCTGTTTAAGGGAAAAACAATCCACTTTGGCTTCGTCTTGAGCCACATCACGGCACCCTGTCCTTGATTATTTTCCTTAACCTGCACACCGTCAGTTGTTTCTTTCCTTACGTAATGAACTCAACTTTTCAGATGTTAATGCGGTGTTGAACAAAGACACGGTTCCACTGCTAATTCGGGTCCGCTCGAATGTAAGTTACACTTCCGTTTATTTGTTTGCCACACAAAGCGAATCAGGTGCAGAACTGAGGTGTATATATAATGCTATAGAAAACATAAAATCAGATATATAACATCCATAAATGTACAATAAATCAGTTGCATATGAATTATATGATCTGTTACAGATTCATTAAAAGAGAATTTTTTTTTTTTTTTTTTTTTTTAAACCTGCAGTAAAGTGTTCATTCCTCCATCACTCTGTAAACATCTGACATCTTGACTCACACCATTTTCCACTATATCTATCTAACATCCAACACACTGTCCTAGAGGGCTTCCCATTCACTATAATGCTCACTACATAGGGTGCGACATGGTGGCTCTGTGGGCCCTGTGTAGTGCACTATACACCCGGGTCATCTTGCCAAAAAAAAATTTTGATAAGATGTATGTGAGGTGATTAAATGTACGGTCTTAAACATTTGTGTGCAGATTAATATTTATAATGCACTCTTGTATCATTTGCATAGTACTTGTGCAAATGAATCAGAGCAGCTTTACCTCAAAGCTCTGAGTCTATTTCCATCCATTTTAAAATCTCTTAACTGAAATAATTACTATGGCAACAGTTCTGTGTAACTACTTTAAAAAAAAAAAAAAAAAACTTTTTTTATTAGGCTTAAATTATGTACAAGTACATACAAATCCCAATTGCCAATAATCACATCATAATTACGTCACACTTCTTAAAAAGCCGTTTATAGTTACACTTAACGTTGCGGAGCGTCCGGGACACAAGTTGCTTCCTGTTATCACTTGTTATCGCAGCTGTCTCACCAGCACCACTTCGAAATGAATAGGACCAAAAAAACCCTCTTCGAGTGAATCAGCACCTTCTGACCAATCAGAACGGAGATTTCAGATGTGTAAAAATGGCTGTTAATGAAATATTTTCGTTATGCAAGTGGCGTCACCAGTTCCACGGTACGCTTTATTGTCCTTGCAGGTGTGTCGGTATCAGTGCCGTACTGAGACTATTACATCATCCTGTTTTGCTTTGCAAACCTTTCCCTCCGACATATCTACAGCAAGCAACGTTCATACCCATCCAAAGAAATAGCTCCGCTCTCGCTCACTCGCGCCCCCCCCCCCCGTAGCAGACTCCATTAACCACAACGTGATCTCATTAGCTTTGATTTTTTTTCTTTTTTCCTTTTCTTCCCTCCATAAAACAGAACCGAAGGTGTGACTGTTTTGATTTTTTTTTTGATGTTCTGATTTTCACCCTCCAGGTGAAAGAGCTATGTTTAGAAGCGCACAAACTTCAGATGAACTTTGCAGCGACGACGAAATGCTACTCAAACCTTGTTATACAGGTTTCGTGATATTAATAACTGTGAATAATTATCCTTTTCTTATGAAGATCCTTCAAAAACATGAAATGGGTGTCGTTTATTTGCATGCTTTAATTTTTTTTTTTCCAAGTGTGCTCGCCCTCCACTTTGTGGTTTGTTCATTTCTGTTATTTTTTTGCTTAGCTTTAAAATGAATCGCACGAATTTTTATTTATTTATTTTTTTTTCCCCCCTCCACTTTGTGGTTTGGTTGTTACTATGTACATATGTGTATGAGCAAAGATTAAGTATTGTTCTCTCTCTCATTGTAGAGTGATGCAGGCGGATCGGACGGAGGTTTCTGATGGCTCTGTGCCTGAGACCGTACACGGAGAGGAGGCTGCTGGTCCCTCCACACCTCGATCAGAACCGCAGACGATCAGGAACAGCAACAGGTTATTACTTCCAAGTGCAATTTCTGTCATTCTATTTCTTTCATTCTTCACTAATGTTTGCACTGATTGATCATGATGCACACCTTCACAACCAATCATTCATAAACTTGCTTTTTTTTTGTTTGTTTTACAGCTCCAGAGGACAGTTCAGACCTTCATCGATGCCGTCCATACCCAACCCGTTCCCTGAACTGTGCAGTCCCTCGCAGTCTCCAGTCCGGGTCGGCTCGCTGGTGGGAAGCGCCGCGTCCTGTGCCGAAGACACGCATGTAAGCACGGCCTCGGTTTTGAACGCACTCAGCTTTTTAATAAGGCGAGCTAATCTTCCCGGTTATTGTGGGTTAATTCTCACAGCTCTATAGTAGCAGGATTAGAGTTGTATTTGTTTGGACATTGGACTGATTTAAAAAGAATCGGAACGCTCTCTTGTTTTGAAACGGCGGCAATAATCCGGACCGGAGCCCGCTAACAACTTGCGAGTCGTTATTAAATCAGTTGACTTTGGACTCCATTTTCAGTTAATGATCGGATATTATGACACTAACTGAAAGGGCAGATGAGGGGTATAGCGACTGGTGATGTAATTTAAAAAGTGGTACGTTTAGCCAACGGGTGTAGCTATTAGAGGTTCCTAATAAATATTCTGCATACATTAATAAACCTCGGAGTCATTTCCAGTGTAATGTAAGGAGCTGGGATATTTTTTTTTCCTGTGAAATTTATGAAGTCATGAAATGATTAAGGAGGGGATTAATAATGAACGTACCTCATGTCTTTAGTATCAGTTGACTGTTACATAAGGGTCTCGCTCGCTGACATTTTCCTGTTGACCCTATGCTCGGAAGAATGAACGTAACCCTTAAAGAAATCAATTGTTCCTGAAGGACAGTTAATCACTGGTTGGTGTTTCATGGCAATACTCCCAGAAAGCGGCAGGGCCGGGGCAGCCTTGGGGCAACATGATCGGGAAGGGGGTGGGATATTCTGTTTGCGTTTAGCCTACACTCATAATTGTAAATATCACATGACACTCCACAAAAGACTAATAATTTGTATAGCCATTGATGCACTAAAGTTTATTTAAGTCTCTTGTCAGCACTTTTTAACAGTCGAGTCTTCAGTCCTGAGGACGTTCCGCTTTCCATTTTCTCAGTACCATTATTTTTGCCACTTATATCGAGTCCGAGTCACTAAGTAAGAGGATGTTAGGACTTAATAGGTAAACATGTTGGCATAGTAATAAAGCTCTACTACCTAAATCTGAAACGGGTGTAGTGATGCTAAACACGCACATGACCTGTAGCTATACATGTTACTATATACACAGGCTAGCTAACATTTATTTTTAGTATACACACAAGAAGCATAAATGTGTAAACTTTTTTAAAAAATGTCAATATGCTTAAGATTTGGATACATGAATTTTCTAAGAAGCCAGCACCAGTGAATAACAAAAACAAAACTTGCTTTCTCGTGAATGAGGTCGTTTTTGGCGACGGGAACGTTCCGCACTTCTTTCGTGATGATAAAAGCGTTTTGACTTGTTGCGGTTAGAGATCAAAACGTCGACCCATTAGACTAAATAGCAGCTCAAGTCGTGAAAGTAACGTGTGCGGTTGGCATGCAAATTTGTTTTGTCTGACTGTCCTTGTGAACCTGCAGACTGAGCGTGTTTAACTGTTCAGTGGTACTGGTTCATCAGGTTTGTGGTTGAGGAGTTCAGTCTCCCTTTGTCTTCCATCAATCAACACAGCCAGTGTCATTTTTTTCAAACCACATATATACAGTGCATAACAATCCAGCCATTTAAAAAAAAAAAAAAAAAAAAAAAATGCTTTTCTGTTCTTCCTTAGTGCATCTGTATGATTGAACAAACTCTTCACTTTAGAAAATGCCTTTTCCACACCCTGAAGCTGATTATTTTTCTAGAAGAGCATGTCCTGAAGCGTGTTATACTCAGTGCTGCTGTAATGGGAGATTATCCAGATCAGATTTGACGGTACAAGACCATATAACCTGGAATATGAGTTTCAAAACCAATGTCACATCTGCCTTGAATAATTGTTCAACCGAAAGACACGCAACCATCCGTTGTGTGAATAGACCAATAACCACTCATGCAGTTTTACAGTTTCTTTTCTTGTTGGTATTTGAATAATCCCTGCACTGAAAGACTTAAAGACAGCAAATCTGTCTCTGTTTCTCCCTAATTCCTTCCTCCTTTTGTGCCTTTGTCACTTGTACGTCTTCTTGCACAACTGCTTACCAGTTCTTACCTTTTTTTTTTTTCTTCTCCTCGATCATTTGTCATTTTATGAGTCAAAGTGGCAGTCATGATTCATGTCAAGTGTTCTTAAAGAATGTACGTGTTTGTGTGTAGGTGGTAAGGGTGTTCGGCGACGAGACACGCAGTCGCTCGTTGGTCGTGTCATTGGCAGCAACAGTGCGAGACGTGTGTCATATTTTGATCGCGTCGCTTCACTGTACAGATGAAGAGAACTGGGCTCTCTTCGAGCAGCACCCTTCACTAGGGCTTGGTAAGATATGACCACATAGGGCACTCGAACAGATCTAGTCCTGTAGCTCCCGTTCCCAGGGATTGGAAACGGATCCTAAATGCTGAAGCTGACGCATGTCTTGTTTGTGGTTGTCTTTTAAAGAGCGCTGCCTCGAGGACCATGAAGTGGTGTCTACCGTGCAGTCCGCCTGGTCACAAGACAGCGATGCCAAGCTGCTCTTCCGTAAATACTACGCCAAGTATGAGTTCTTCAGATTACCAGGGGTACGAACCAGAAATAAATAATTACTGCAATAATCATAGCCGTTTTAAAATCACACCCTAATGCAGAAATGAGCTCCTTAAAGCATTCGTAGTTTCAGTGAACGTGCTTTTTTTTTTTTTTTTTTTTTTTTTTTTATTTTAGAATTATTTCCTAGAGAACATGATTTCCGACTGCACTGACGTCAATGCGAGAATGACTCCATCGCAGCTTGTTGAGGTATTTGGGGGGGGGGGGGGGAATGCGTGAAATACAAATTTATTTAAATCTCACACCCAAGCTCTGTTCCATTTCTTGGTCCATTTTCTTGTTTGTAGAGCTTGCTGAAGTCTGGCTCATGTCCAGAGGTTCTGGGCTACCTGCATTTGCGTGAAGCAGGGAAGAAGTCTTGGAAGAAACTGTACTTCGTTTTGCGACGATCTGGACTTTACTACTCCACCAAGGGTTCGTCTAAGGTCTGAACAACATATACTTGAACACAACATGCATGTAATGTTGTTTTGACTGCTGTTAATAGATTAATAGTCCGACTTTACGACCAATGGTGTGTCGAGTATAAGTGAGTAATGTCGTTCTGTTTGTGTGTGTGTGTGCAGGAGCCTCGACACCTTCAATGTGTAGCTGATCTCGCAGATATCACCGTACATACGGTCGGCAACAGTCGGAAACTCTACAACTCACCCACTGGGGACACTTTCTGCGTGAAGGTAAGAACACTGACCACTTCTGATTTGCTTTCATCTTACAATAGATCAGACTGCAAATCACCAGTTTTATAGTAATGCGCTTGTTCAAATACTGTTGCTTTTTGTTTCTGAGAGTGTTTTGTGTATAGCGTGCTCTTTGTACTGTCTCGCTGATGCGTGTTATTGCTGTGTGTTTCAGACAAGCAGAAGCAAATTTCGCCCTCAGGAGCTTAAACTGCTGTGTGCAGACAGTGAAGAGAGTAAAACCTGCTGGGTTATGGCCTTCAGACTATTTAAGGTACACACATGCGCGCGCACAAACCTATACAGTACTTGATGCTGCATTTAAATATAAAACTGCATTTCAGTGCCCCCTCCTGGTAAATTCCGGCTTAATTTTTGTCCTGTTAGTGTTGCTGTACAGCCGTGGCCAAAAGTTTTGAGAATGACACAAATATAAATTTTTACACAGTCTGCTGCCTCAGTTTTTATGATGGCAATTTGCATATACTCCAGAATGTTATGAAGAGTGATCAGATGAATTGCAATTAATTTCAAAGTCCCTCTTTGCCATGAAAATGAACTTAATCCCAAAAAAACATGTCCACTGCATTTCAGCCCTTCCACAAAAGGACCAGCTGACATCATGTCAGTGATTCTCTCGTTAACACAGGTGAGAGTGTTAACGAGGACAAGGCTGGAGATCACTCTGTCATGCTGATTGAGTTAGAATAACAGACTGGAAGCTTTAAAAGGAGGGTGGTGCTTGAAATTATTGTTCTTCCTCTGTTAACTATGGTTACCTGCAAGGAAACACGTGCAGCCATCATTGCTTTGCACAAAAAGGGATTCACAGGCAAGGATATTGCTGCTAGTAAGATTGCACCTAAATCAACCATTTATCGGATCATCAAGACCTTCAAGGAGAGAGGTTCAACTGTTGTGAAGAAGGCTTCGGGGCACCCAAGAAAGTCCAGCAAGCGCCAGGACCGTCTCCTAAAGTTGATTCAGCTGCGGGATCGGGGCACCACCAGTACAGAGCTTGCTCAGGAATGGCAGCAGGCAGGTGTGAGTGCGTCTGCACGCACAGTAAGGCGAAGACTTTTGGAGGATGGCCTGGTGTCAAGAAGGGCAGCAAAGAAGCCACTTCTCTCCAGGAAAAACATCAGGGACAGACTGCTATTCTGCAAAAAGTACAGGGATTGGACTGCTGAGGACTGGGGTAATGTCATTTTCTCTGATGAATCCCCTTTCCGATTGTTTGGGGCATCTGGAAAAAAGCTTGTCCGGAGAAGAAAAGGTGAGCGCTACCATCAGTCCTGTGTCATGCCAACAGTAAAGCATCCTGAGACCACTCATGTGTGGGGTTGCTTCTCAGCCAAGGGAGTGGGCTCACTCACAATTTTGCCTAAGAACACAGCCATGAATAAAGAATGGTACAAAAACATCCTCAGAGAACAACTTCTCCCAACCATCCAAGAACAGTTTGGTGACGAACAATGCCTTTTCCAGCATGATGGGGCACCTTGTCACAAGACAAAAGTGATAACGAAGTGGCTCGGGGAACAAAACATCGACATTTTGGGTCCATGGCCAGGAAACTCCCCAGACCTTAATCCCATTGAGAATTTGTGGTCAATCCTCAAGAGGCGGGTGGACAAACAAAAACCCACAAACTGACAAACTCCAAGCATTGATTATGCAAGAATGGGCTGCCATCAGTCAGGATGTGGCCCAGAAGTTGATTGACAGCATGCCAGGGCGAATTGCAGAGGTCTTGAAAAAGAAGGGTCAACACTGCAAATATTGACTCTTTGCATAAACTTCATGTAATTGTCAATAAAAGCCATTGACACTTATGAAATGCTTGTGATTATACTTCAGTAACAGTTAGTAACATCTGACAAAAAGATCTAAACACTGAAGCAGTAGACTTTGTGATAATTAATATTTGTGTCATTCTCAAAACTTTTGGCCACGGCTGTACTTCAGTACTGTCTTGTTTTCTGTGCTGAATCCATCAGCCAGGCCTAATAAATCTGTCCATCCTTATGAAGATGTTGTACACAAATGTTGAAACTTGGTCATTATTTATATATATATATATATATATATATATATATATATATATATATATATATATATATATATATATATATATATATATATAAAATAAAGCTTTTGCCACTACAATAATGCTAATTTCCTAATAACTGTTGGAGTAACACTCCTACTGTATAACATTAATGACTGGACATGTACAAAGGCTAATAAAGCACAAGTGACAGCTTGTAGAACCTTCTAGAAAGCAAGAAGTGCATCATGTACATGAGTGTGCTATATGTAGTTGTGAACCTGTGTTACAGTATGGGAAGCAGCTTCAGTGTAATTACTTGCTGTCACAGGCGGATCCTAACCTACAGATCCCCCCACGAAGTAACACCAGGGTACGTGTCTCCACACACGTACACACCCTGTTCCCATGCAAACTAATGAACTGATGTTCTCTAGGCTCCAATTATGCTTTTTTTTTTTTTTTTTCCCCCTCCACATTTCATGGATCACGTCTCCCTTTTTCCACTCGTCTGATTTGAATTGCTCTGGTTGTTTGTCGTTCCCAGCGAGCAGACAGAGAGGACTCGCTGGTAGCCATGGATTTCTCAGGGAACAGTGGCGGCCGAGTGATCGTCAACCCGCAGGAGGCCGAGCGCGCCAGGCAGGAGGAGGCGCATAACTGGAGGGTGTGTGTTTAGATGCAGTGCGATTTAGCTAAACTTGACCATGTCTATACCTTAACCTAATGTCAAAGCTACATGTTTGTGCATGTTACTTATCAGTGTGTGTTTCAGAGGAGAGCGTCGTGGCGCCGCAGCTCAAGCAGCAGCCATGTGTCAAGACTTCCAGGTCAGTTCAGTTTATGGGGTCGTGAGCTTAATGGAGCTCATTTTAAACAGTTTATTAGTAATTTTATTGCTCGGATTTGGTCTTGAATGAATTCTGCTGAAAAGGGATGCCTGAATAACATTATACTTATGATTGCAAAAATTTAAATTTTACAAGAAACTATATACAACAGTATTGAAGAGTGCCACAACATAAAAAATAAAGAACTTTAGTGTTTTTTTTTTTTTCTTATTAGCACTTGGATGAAAAACACTAAAATCTTCCCCCCCCCCCAAACCCCCCTTTTAATTGTGTAGCTGTGCACCAGACTCAGGTCTGGTTCCATGGTGGCATTTCCCGGTGTGAAGCCCAAAAGCTGCTGGAGGAGCAGGGTCAGGTGGATGGGTAAGGCCTTTGACCCCTTCAGTGCACAAGTTATTTTTTTTCTTTTCAGATTTAATGCAAAAATACACATGACACTACTGCAGTACACTGTATTATAATATTTGAGTATGATGCATTCCTCCAGAGTCTAACTGTCTGACTCTGTGTAGGCTGTATTTGGTTCGGGACAGTCATCTGCATGCTCAGAGTTTTGTCTTGTCACTGTGTCATCAGCGGCAGATCAGACACTTCCTGATCAGTCCGGTGAGTCCTGGGTGTATGATAATGTTACAAAATTATCACTCTACTAATTTATAGTCTTCTCTGCATCACTTAAGAGACCAGTGAACTCCAGACATGAAAACTGTATCCATTTAAGAGTCATTTTATCCCTTTACCGAAACAGAAATCAAACAAATTCATACCAACAAATGGGAATAACGTATCCAAATGGACTTTTCATAGTCTTTTGATCTGACTTTCAGTTGTGTGCTTTTTTTTTTTTTTCTTTCCCCCCCCCCCAATCCAGTGATTATATCTTATGTTGGAAAGATCTCAAGTTAGTTTTTTCCCATTGGTGACTGGTGAACATGTGTATACATGGCAGTGCGGCCTTTATGATCCTGAAGTTTGTGACCAGAAAAAGGGGGGGAAGGTATTTAATAGATGAATGAGGTCACACCATCCTTCTCAGGATAGATGTATGACTTGAATCTTCTCTTTTGGACTCCTGGCTATGGATTGAATGGCTCTGGCACTGTCTTCTTTGATTGACTCATTCTCTCTCTGTGTCTAGTGCAAGGATGGCGGCAGGCAGTGCTACACGATGGACAAATTTGTCACACTGTTTGTTGACGTACTGCAGCTAGTGGAGTTTCACCAGCTTAATCGGGGCGTCCTCCCTGTGCGCCTCAAATACCCGTGCATACGCATCGCTCTCTGACCCCACCCCCCCCCTGTGTCTGCACTCTATGCACACTAACAATACACACCAAAACCACTGTGTCTAAGCCATTCCAGCTAAAATACGATTTTTAAACTGGATGAGTAATTCAACAAACTCATCATTTCCACCCCTGCTGTTCATGTTTCCATCACTTGGTGATGCTGGAGTTTACTGCATTGGAGGATTATATCTGACAGATGAAGAATTTTGCACATTTTTGGCAGAGAAGCCTCTTTTCTTTTTTTTTTTTTCATGAAGGTTAATGTTTACGGATTATGTATTACGAGCGCAGGTTCATACGACTTGTTCATGTTGCTCATTTGCACACTTTTTATTGTGTTTTTTTTTTTTTTATGATCTCTTGAATAAAATCTTTTGTGCCCTAATGTTTCATCTAAATCATTCTGCTGAAATGATTAAGTTTGGCCTGGTTTTAAGGAAATGTTCACACTATCAATTATTTTGTCTATCTTTACTAGAGCCCCAGTCCTAGGTGAAGCGAAACAGTGTCATATAGCATGATGCTGCCACCACCATGGGTACAGTGTTCTTTGGTCGATTAAGTGGCCCTGTTTTTGTGCTGAGCATATAGTATTATGCAAATGTCTTGGCACCTGCAAAGAAATGATGTAAAGCAAAGATGCCTTTTGTTATAAAAATAACCCTACTGTAAAGAGTAGAAAATGGTATTAAAGTCAATGTCTGGTGTGAGAAGATACACTTTGTGCAATTTTATAAGGTCTACTGTGACTCATGGAGAATTTGCCACAGGTCTTCTGGAGACTTTTATTAAAAAAAACTTTTTTTTTTTTTTTCTTCAATACAAATGGGTCCCTAAGACTTTTTTTCACAGTACTGTCTTGTAGAACGATCCCCAAGAAGTTCTACCCTGGTCTCGTCTCATCAGATCACTTTACCACATGGCTTGTGAAAATCCCACCATTTTAACAGGACGTGTGTACGTTTTATATCTGCTCAAACGCATGACTACGTATTAGAACGTGCGCATTAATGCAAATATAAAACTTTGGGCTGTGTGAAGGGTTTGCCCAGTCTGCCACACATTAGTGTGGTTTTTATAAAAAAAAAAAATTATAACCCATGCAGCTCTGCTATGCTGGAAACATAAGTGCTCTGACCTTTTGACTTCAATAATTTTACTTCTTTCCCTGAGATGTCAATTGTCAATGTTGCCATGGAGACAGTCCTCCGTTTTGAAGTGTACTGGTAGAGGAACCTTGCAAACAGATTTGCATAAATGTCATGGATTTTTCAATGAGATGGAGATGTATTCTAATCTAATTGTGTAACAGGCTTGTGTACAGTGTGTTATAATGAATGTGTCTCATTATGATAATGGTTTATTACTGATAATAGCATTTTATGCTGATGAAAAAAAAAGTCAAGCGGTTGGAGTGAGTGGACAACAGTGATGATACAATATATTTAATATCCAGGGGCGTCACCATAGGACAATGGATTTATTTGTGTTTTCTCGGTTTCGGTTGTTCCACTGTGTCAGAGTCACGTGATGTTGTTGACAAAGTAGCGGAGGTAGGTGGACGGTGTAAATTTGATTCCTAGGAACATTTGGCAGCAAACAAAATCTGTCTTCATAGCTAGAGCGATATACGTAATTGTGGGGTCGTGACCCCTATAGTAAAAGAATGGATTTGAACTTTGCAGCTTGTTTCTTGCAAATGAAATGAAATGCACATATACGTTAAAATATTCATCAGATTCTTCATATAAAAAGGTTAGCGATTAAAGTGAATAAAAATATATTTATTTATAATCTATATAAATGGCAATAATTAAAGGATGGGTAAACTAATTACGCTATGATCTATGGGTACACTATAAGACGCGTATTTAACGTTTTATGGAAGGAGTCTCCAGTATCAGTAAGTCTTCCGACAAGTCTTCAGGACGGAGGCCTTCGCTTTTTTTTTTTTTGGCGTTTTCTCGGTAACATAAGTTGCGTTTTTTTTTGTCTCATCATCTTCAAGAGAGAGTAAAAAGAGAGGCTCCAATGCAAGCGAGAACAGAAACGAACTCGTTGCGTGGAACTCAAACGTAACCATAAATGGATAAAACGTGCAATGTGTCGTTCTTTATGTTCTTTAATAGATAAAGGATTGTTAGCTGTGCTGTAAGAGGAATAAAACACTTCGCTTGTCGCTCTTAATGGAAAATTCGGTGTGGTTACACCATCACTTGACGTCGTTGGTTATTTGCTGTTAATAGCACAGCTGAGGAGTCCTAAATGGTCAAAACAAAGCGAAATAAAAAATAATAGGTTGATGATGCGTTGTTCACATTGTGGTTTCTGTGAGCTGGATTCATATTTTACAGTGTTTTCTGTTGTCTGACTTTGAGTCATTCTACCCTTAATTAATCATGTATGCTGCAACTATTGCTCAACCACATCACCAACATGGAGAAGAGTTTCTGAATAGAAGTCTATTTCTCGCTTTTGTTGTGTAGTATCAGTAGTATGTCAGGAGTCCATTGTACTCGGGCTAACGCAAGTCTGCTAGCCCTACATGGCGTCACACCCACCACATGTTTGTGACAGTTGCACATATTTCATCCAGATATATCATATCATTTATGACTTTCTTCCCTGAGGTCATATTTAACCCGATACGTTGCTCCGCTTTCCAGCTGAAACGTTACCCGCCTGCGACTCCGACATGGCCGTCACGGCCCGACCTCGTGTTAGATCGAGTTACAGCCCCGGTGATAAGTCTACTGCGATCTCTCTTCCCCACTTATCTCTACTCTAACCGGCCAGACGACAAACCCGATGGACAAAACCAGTTTCATCCGTGCCGTGTTATGCTACGTTGCGAGTCAGTATGTAAGCAAACACACACGAACTCGGATTCTTCCTCAATTCTGAAAATAGAATGCGGCGAAAAAAAGCATATTACGGATCTGAATTCATTGCCTGCGCGTTCGAGCTAATTGCTTCTTTTAATCGCTTTTTAATTGCGTCATTTGGCTTGTGTTGCAGGCGCTTGGTGCTATACACAGAAATAAACATATTTAGTCAAGAATTGGTTTCCAAACCCACAACAAAACGAGTTAAATTCATTGACTTGTACAAATCACTGGGATATTTTCTAATGCATCATTTTTTTTTATGTTATGTTATGTGAATAATTAAATACAAATCTTTATTAAATACACATTTTCAATGAGAAAAGCAGTCCATTGAAATGTCCCTGATTAAATGTTCAAATCTGTCCATTTCCATCGGGACGTGGTTGCTCTTTCTATGCAAGCCTCTCAGAGCAAATGTCTCCTGCTTGTCCTGTTCATCTGCTGCAATTTTCCCATCATCACCCCCCCCCCCCCCCCCCCCGTCATTTTACCCCGTGAATGGTACATTCCTCGCTCCGTCTTCCTCGGGCTGTGTGTGTACCGAAATGGGTTTTTCCACTATCAACACTTGAAGGGGTTGGGGGGAGGTGAGGGACATGTCTTCTGCAGGAATATAAGATGAGGTCCGGCTGTGCCATGCGGACTCTACTGACCCCCCCCGCAGTAGAATGGGTTTGATGCTCTGACACACACACACACGGGCACCACGCTGACCAGCAGACAACCAACCGGTGCTCGCTGGTTTCCTAGGATAGACGGAACTGAGAGACAGATGGGAGACAAGCGAGGAAAAAGAGAGGAGCATGGATACTAGGAGGGGAAGGATGAAAGGAGAGGAGGCTGTGTGAGAACGGAGGGATCAGAGGGAGGAGAGGAAACCGCAGCTCGAGCAGGTATGTAGTGGTGCAGGACTACCGGAGTGCAATTTCATGGTGATGTGGGATCAGGTTCACATCGTACCCCAACCGGGACGTGGAAAAGTGCCAAACTGGTCTCAGGGCAGCGTAATCAGCTGTGGAAATGCATGGCTCTGGGTTTTTACGCTTGTTTTCTCTTGGAGAAATGAATACCCAATTATATGAGAGAGAGCGAGAGAGAGAGAGAGAGAGAGAGAGAGAGAGATGCACTTCAGCTTTACCATATTATCATGATGATGTATTGTATGGCTGCTATGGGTTTTAATGCACTCTAATGGATCCTGAATACAATCTGAATGTCACCGATAGATGTGTGTAAATGGGAGAGAGAGAGAGAGAGAGAGAGAGAGAAAGAAAAAAAGAGATGTATGTCTGCAGAAAGAGTGAGAGACAGAATGAGAGAGAGAGAGAGTGCGAGAGAGAGAGAGTGAGTGAGAGAGAAAGAGATGTGTGTGTCTGCAGAAAGAGTGAGAGAGAGAATGAGAGAGAGCGAGCGAGAGAGAGATGTGTGTCTGTAGAAAGAGTGAGAGAGAGAATGAGAGAGAGTGCGAGAGAGAGAGAGAGAGAGTGAGTGAGAGAGAAAGAGATGTGTGTGTCTGCAGAAAGAGTGAGAGAGAGAATGAGAGAGAGAGCACTGGCAGAAATTGCTCTGCGGGCAAACATCAAAGTGGTGATGGAGAGATACTGGCAGAGAAAAAGAGAGCAGAGTGTGGAAAAGAGAAGAAGAAAAGACATTGTGTCTCACTGACAGTGTAGACTATTCAAAGACAAGCTGAGAATGACTGTGTGGAACCAGAAGGTTGCAGGTTCTAATGACCTTCTGTTATGGTGAAGTGAGACAGACAGACAGACAGACAGAAACAGATGGGATTTTATTTCTATTGGACATGAAGCTTTAATTTCAGAATGGATTTTTTTTTGGACTATCGGCATCATCAGTCTCCGTCTCATCACCCGAAGTAAAAGCAGTGGCGGCTTGTTCAGAGGGGCAGGTGGAGCAGATCCCCGCTGTGTATTTCGTTCAACAAATATTAATCTTCATAAAGTTCTTACTCACAGCTCCATTCGAATTCTGGTGAAATACTAATGACCTCTTTTGAGTGACCAACGATCTAAGGAGATTGTGTGACGGCTAGTTTCGCTGCTCCATTTAGCTCCTGAGAGTTAAAAATGTGATCCTAGTGGTCAAAAATGGGAACTGCAACAAACACGAATAGGGTACCACTGGGGCACGAATCATGCTGCCCCATGCACTGGGGAGGAGCAGGACAGTTAATGACAATGTTGCCTAATTGTGTTAGTTTTATTTAAAAAAAACAAAACAAAACCACAAGATCTTGATCTATAGCAAATAATCAGAAATAAATCTCCTAAATTACTGCAAACAAAGGCAAAGTGTAAGTGCAGACAGAGTGTCTAAGATATACAGAACCATTTCTCCTGTTGCATAGGGGATAATGTCTATATCAGAAATGCGTGCGCACTACGGTCACCCTACTTCCCATACAAATAAAAATAGTTGGGCTGGAAATTTTGCTGAAAACCGGCAACCCTGGTTAATGGCATCAGCTCATCTGTATTTGTCTCGTTCATAGCAAAACACACCTGCTGTATCGGGCACAGCTGAACAAAGGTATGTCTAAAACCGCTAGACTGTTACTATTATGGTGGCTTAGTGGTTAGCACGTTTGCCTCGTACCTCCAGGGTTGGGAGTTTGAATCCCGCCTCCACCCTGTGTGCGCGTGCTCTCCCCGTGCCTTGGGGATTTCCTCCGGGTACTCCGGTTTCCTCGCCCAGTGCAAAGACATGCGTTGTAGGCCGATTGGCATTTCCAAAATTGTATATAGTGTGTGAGCGTGTGTTTTTTTTTGTGATTTTGCCCTGCGATGGGATGGCACCCCATCCAGGGTGTCCCAAGACATTTATTTGCCAGATTTTGTGTTTAAACCTTATATTGATGTCAGAGTGTAACCTCCTCTGTCCTGAAGACTTTCCCCATGGCAGAAAACTTACCAAGTGATCCAACACACTGACACTGGAGACTCCTTACAGAAAACTTCACTACAGCGATTGGACATAGACACAGAGAGACAAATAGCAAAAGCAGACCTCGTCAGATCTGGTGCGCCTGAACAGCGTCAGTCCTGGTCCACCACAGGGAGCAAAAAAGTGAAGGAAACAAATGTAGAGGAGGGATGAAGGGCAGGGAAGATAGGTCAGGTGATAGGTTAGCAGACGAACAAGATGGAACAGTGCGGCTGCCAAAGGGAATTAAAGAGGGAGAGAGAGAAGACTGGAAGATAACAGAGTAGAATCAAGATAGGAAGCAGAAAGCCTGACGGATTTATGATAAAGACGTAGCAGATTTGACAGACAGCAAGGAGGAGGAGGAGGAGATGAATGAGGACCTTGGTAAGAACAGAACTGGAATAATCACGTCAAAAAAAGATACACACATACACGTCCTCTTTGATGCTAGCAGGAAGAGGAAAAGAGACAGAAATACAGCTAAGATAGGGAGAAGGATAGTTACCTTTCATACTGAATAATTCATATCATGATAAATACTTCGTTTTTTTTTTAAAATCATGATCTTTATCACAGTATATACATAGTATAGATTTGTTTTTTGTTTTTTTTAAATCTCAGGAGCACAAACGCCGCTTAGAGTCTCCTATTTGAGAACAAAATGCTTTGAAATGCTCTTTTTTTCCATACAAAAATTCATGGATTCTCTCGATTAATACTTGCCCGTCAGCTGTATTAAATAGCGTTAATGTAGTATTGTTATTGTTATCAACTTTGCATGTGTTTTTACACACTTAAAACCTGTTATGGAAGATATTTTGATGAGAAGAAATATGTTTAGATGTAATGATACTTAGTTAAATGAATAAACTGAGTTGCCATTTTATTAGGTACACTCTGGCGCCCGACGATCATTCAAAGTTAGGCCCCACTTCATGTTCATACACCTAGCACTGCTTCTTGACAGCCTGTATATCATCTGTCGGAGGTCATTGCTACTTTATTTATTTATTGTTTTGCATGGCCCATTTTGCCAGGCCCACCAGGGTTTGGCTGGATCCTGGGAGTGAGGCGGGGATACACCCTGGACACCACG